>ML788108.1:202311-213162 GCA_009831015.1 Picea engelmannii
ATATATATATATTCTTATGTTTAAATTATGATCATATGTGGTGCAAGATCACTTGTTTCATAAAGTTTATTCGGAATGTTTAAAGGATGAAAGTTCATAAGCCTCAAGTGGTATTAGTGAGAACCATGTCTATTTTTAGTAATGACATTATCTTCGACTTCAGAAGTTCAAGTGTCTAAGTCTCTCATGCCAAATTCAAATTCTCTCATCAGTGTGAGCAACAAGTGTAGTCGGTTCGAGTTCAGGTCGATTCATGTCACAGAACTTGTACAAAATGTCCGTCGGGTTGAGAATCCAATGGGTGGCAATCAACTTCCCTTTCTTCAAATCACGAACATAAAATTGATCTGTCCAAAATTATACAATTTTACCTAACTGTGTTAATTGATCAATAGAAAATAGATTGGCATTAATATTTGTTACATGATAGACATCGACAAGCAACATCACCCTAACTAGCAACATCCGGATCAAAATCATCAACAACATAGATTTTCCCCTCCTTAGCTTCATCCAACCATGTGAATAAGGAATCAACCTTATCCATGTGATGAGTGTACCCAAAGTCGAATACCCATTCATTATACATAGAATGAGACAGCAAGGCCTAAGAAGTCTCGACTTGGAAGGTGAAATTATCAGCAGGTCAGCGTACAACAAACATGTCTCCTTCAAGGCATTTAACCTTCTCCTCTAAATCGTCTCACTTATTAAAGAAGGTTTTCTCCACATGTCTATTATTTCCACAATACTGACACATCTTATTTTAACTTCGTTGTGGTGCATCTACTTTTCTCTGAGGTTTATGGTCATGGTATGCAAGTTTCCGTGTAGAAGAATCAAATCGTACTCTATCCTTGGGATCCATCTTTCTCTTTCCCTTGAGAAAGTGGGTCTGGTGTTTACCACCAATATTTCCGTCTCCAAGCAATATATGTTGATCAGTAATCAAAAAACCATAGAAACCTTCAAAGGTGTAATCCTTACCATCTTCCTTGTGTTCTTTCTAGTTGGTGCAACTTCGACATGAACACATCGAATGGTTTTCTCAAGTTCACCAGGACCAGCTCAATGAGTTTTACATCCTTATTCTGATAGTTCTTTCCACATTCACCCAATTTCAACTGGATTTATTTGACACGCACCAAATAGTCCTACATTCTCTCAAATGAATAAGGATCGAGAGAGATCAACTCTTTCTCCAAATGCATGGTGTGGCTCTCGTCGACTCAGTCGAACAAAAACTTCAACTTATTCCATAATTGATGAGGACATTTGATTCCATTGATATTAAAATGAATCTCCCACGAGATGTAGGTCGTAATGACCCATACAGTCTCATCCTTCTTTCCATCAACAACAAACTTCTCTTGGTCTTTTATTGGATCTGGAATTGCAACCTCCGTATATTGTCACAATCCTTTTTTCTTCATTAGGGTTTCCTCATTTGGTTCCCATATTGCATAATTTTATTCGTTCAGAACAATAGGATCAATCTTTGAGACCATCTTTGATTTCTAGATAGACTAGTCTATTTCAATGAGTTCCAATCAGCAAACCACCGACCCAGATTCAATCACATAACAGATCTGACTCGGCAAGGTTTATAGATAACAGGTTGAGGTTTAAACCATTGGCTCTAATACCATTTTGGGGAATAGGGTGGATCATTATATGAAATAGAGAACATAGTACTACACATAATCTAAGAGAAACAAAATTTCAAAGATAAAGGGTGGTTTTCAAATACACCATTACAACACTTACACAAAGTGAAGTGTGATCTAAAAATCAAAGTGCATGTTGTACATATTGATCTGCATGATCTATTGCATAATATCCATGATTGATAATGACCCAAGGGGTCTACTTTTATAATCTCAATATCTAACCAACGTCCATAGAATCTAGAAGATCTTGTCCACATGTAACCATCGATTGTTAGAGTTGACTCCGCCAAATCCACTCTGTCGAGTCAGATCGATAGGGATTCTCGACCCGACCACCTACACATCCAAGTCATAGTATATTGTTGGGATGGTTGATCCACCACCCGACTATCTTCGATTGTTGATCAATCGTCCAACCAACAGACACGTCGACTACTTGACCAACTAGTGTAGTGTGACGGTCAATCACTCAAATGATTGTATCCATATGTAAGTCAACCTCTCCAATGACTGAACCCAGGATATATGTGATGAACCATCAATGTTTTATGTTCAAACAAATAATTGGAACTAATTAACTATTTGCAAAGAGTACAAGAAGAGGAGAGATAAATGAATCTTTCATGAAAAAATTGTGAGAAGTATGTAAAGGCTTTGAGAGGCATTTTGCTTTTATTATCATTCATTCATAGTAAGTTTCATGAGGGTTGAATAACATTGTTGATAGGAGGAATATCTTTAAAATTTACAAGGAAAGGAAAAGTAAGGTCGGTATGATATTTTGTTAAGGTCATTTATCCTCTACATGGTTTGCTTTTTAGAAATTATGATTTTTATCAGTGCTAATCGGCACTATCTTATGTAAATCTCAAACTATGGTTACATAATATCTGAAATGGTCTAAGACAGATTACAGAATTATTTTATTCCATTGTATTTTTTTTTTATATGATTCAAGTTGCATCTTAAGATTCTAGAGGCTTTTCTAGTCCAAATTCTCGCAGGGATAAGTTATTTTGTCAAAACTAAAATATAGAATCAATAAAGATTATTGCATTGATTTCATGGCTAATTTATTTATGGTTTGAAGAGTTCAATTGTATCTTCTTTATTTATTTTCTTGTTAGACATTGTTTTATAAAACAGATTCCATTCCCTATCTCAATTAATAATTTATTTTCTATAAGTTTTGATTCAACAATTGCATTATTTTGTAAGATTATATTATATGTATATTCTTTTCATTCACTTGCATTTGTTTTGAATATGTCTTTTGTTTTCAAAAAAAATTATAAAAACTATATAATTCAACATTCTAAATTTCATATGAAAACCAATGAATGTATTAAGGCTTAAAGCAACGGGTAATATTCTCATCTACCTTGTTTAGCCTTACGAGGTTCGAGGTGTTTTGAACGAAATATCAAATTCTCTCCCTCAACAAGAGGGTAGTTTGGTAGGAATGAGACGTCAGGTGGGGTCATAATGGATCCCATCATTGATCAACCGGTTGAGATCTAGGATACTCAATGTGGTCATGAAAGGAAAGGAAGTTTGGGTAGTTCTGACCATGGGGGAACTAGGAGGGGATGGTCCTAGTAAAGGAGGTAAAGGATGGGAACTGGATTCACCATTACCTCTCAATCGGGATGGGGCTTTTGATTCTAAGGAGATAGAACTTGAGGAAATACTAGGGCAGGGGGCCTTTCCTCGTCGGGTTGAGACGTGTGTATGTCTGATAGGAAATTCTAGTTGAATGTCTTTCAACCTACGATATTGTCTCTTTGAAGGAGAAATGGTGTTCAAAAGGAAGGTTGAGTTTTGGTTTTGGTTTAAGTGGTTTGTTTTCAGATTACTTGAAGTGTTTATGTGCATGTGAAATTTGTTAAATGTTAAAATAAAATTGTCGATTATACAAATAACTATTGAAAATAAACAACTTTGAAAAGAAAGTGTGTAAAATAAGTTTCTATTGATGAAAACAACCTGGTCAAAAGTACTAGGGGCTGACTTTTCTTTTTGAAAATATGACCATGTGTCACATGTAAGCTAAGAAATCAAACTAGGAAAACTTTCTTTCAAACAATGGAGATATATTTGCAATGGTAAAGCCCTATTGGCAAGTAAAAAGAAGGGTCATAAATGGTGTTTCTTCTCACTAAGGGTTTTGGTATGCAAATCAAAGATAACTAAGGTTTTGTAACAATTATTATATGGTATCCAATGGTTGTAGCAAACAACAAAGAAATAAATGCAATGGAACCAAGATCAATATCCTACCCTATATGCTTCTTTTTATATTTTTGAATGCACTTTAAATGAGATGAAAATAAATAAAATAAACAAAGGGGAAGAATAGCAATTAAATGGTAAAGCTACATTCTATTTGTAACAGCAAACAGGGAGCCAAACCCTCAAGAAACCCCTTGATAAAAAGGGATCATAAACCCATAGGGGTTTGTTCCTCAATTCCTAGGGTTTAGTGGGGTTTTTAAACCATTTAATAAACAAACAAACTAAGGGAAAATACAATCCTTAAACAACACCTATAGCAAACAATTGAAGCACTGAAAATGGAGGCAAATTTAAAAATTGACCAATCTGGAAAATACCTAGAAATGTGTGTTGGCCTATGATGTAAAATCCCCCCCCCCCCAACAAAAATGTGCATTGGTCAATCGCAAAAAAGTGCCCAAAATATGTATTGTCTAGTGGCAGAAAAATACCCAAAATCTATGTTGGTCAATGGCAGAAAGATGGCCAAAACCTGTGTTGGACAATGGTAGAAAAATGGCCAAAATGTACATTGAACAATGTTGAAAAGGGGCCAAAAAGTGTGTTGGGTCCATATCTGGGAGAAAAAATTGTGGCTCTAGCTCTAAGGGTTTCCTAAGTGGATTTTCAACACCTTTAACTTGAGGAAATGGACAAAAAGCTACATGAAGGTAAAAACCCTTAAAAAAACTCAATAAAACCTAATAAAAAGTGGAAGAATAAAATTTTACCACACACCCACAACCAAGGATCATGAATAAAAATCATATCCCCGGTGGAGTCAACATTTTCTTATAGAAAATATGCAGCAAGGGTCAGCAAACTTGCATCTCTAGAGGTTGCACTAGATCATAGACAAAAATGGGTAAAAGCACGTAAGCCTTACTTTTATAAATGGATCTATATTCGTTTAGATCTTACTCTACCATAAAAGAAATATAAAAAAAAATAGCATACCATCTGTAAAATGAAGTAGATGTATCCAAATAATGTTATCAATCTTTATACCCACTGGAAATAATAATACAAACAACACTTGTAAAGAAATCGATGAAGACAATAATCCCCTGGTGGCCTCACTGTGGGAGGGTTCTTCTTCTTTCCCAAGTGTGTGGAAAATGATATTCTTCTCATCTTCAATTGTTGAAAGCTATGGTGAAATGAGGGCCAAAAGATGAGTGGAAATTCTGACAGCACTTCGCCGCTTTCAAGTGAGGATCATATGGAAATGGAATGGATCTCTTTATTTTATATGAAAAATAGTGGTTATCCTTGATAGGGTCGAAATAATAAATATATTATTTAACCAAATCAATTCTAACCATTTGTTATCACTCCAAGAAACCCCTTAGGGTTGTAGGCTAAGAATGCTTGGTAACTTAAGAATTTTAATAATCAAAGTATGTGTGGCACAATGGGATAACTGAGAAGGCTGTGAAAAGGACAACTTGTTATGCATCTAAATAAACCAGTGCTTTGAGAGACCAGATATCAATTACAGTAGATAATCAAGATGTGAAGAATAACATTCAAGATAACCAAGTACAATGATGCAGGGTCATACAAGAAGGTAAAGAAAGATCTAATTCATATCCATGAGCTATATCAGAAGATAACAGATCTGAATAACTAAACTGAACATAATTAAATATAGAGTAGTGAAATATGTGAGCAAGACTGATATGTAGTAACCAAAGGAGACTGTGATTCTTATAACAAAACAGAGTCAAAGTACATAGCCAAAGTGTATCCATGATTGAACCCATAGTGCTCCAAATGTCTTTGGCTTTATAGCCTTACAAGATGAAATCTAGATCCTTGAAAGATGGATCAGATTTACTAAAAATAGTCAAATCAAAACAAATAAAACAAGTGTAGGATGAGATCCTATAAAAATGGATCTAGAATACTAAAAATGGAAAATCAAAACAAAATAGGAAAAGGTCCTATCTAATGATCTCTAAGAGTAGTAGATTTCTGATGAAGTGCAGTTTTAGCCTCCCAAGGTTGTTTGATTTGGTCCTCCAAAGATAAATTCGAATTGGATGATGTGTCTTCAAACCCCTGATATTCTGCCTTTGAAAAAGATGCCAAATGTAGTTGAAAAACCTCTTTTTGACCTTATCCCTCAAAACTAGCCTTTGAATCATACTTGATAATTCAACAAATGTCCATTTGAAGTGGTTTCAAACCATTCAAACTCAAAAAATCCCGATCTGGGAAAAAATTCAGTTATTATGGCCGTGACAGGATTTCACCAGCTAATTTACCCAAAAATCCGCTCCTTAGCTGGTGAAAAGCAGAGCTTTCACTAGCTAACTAGCAAAATTCAAGACGAGTTAGCTGGTGAAAGCACAGATTTTTTTAAAATCAAATTTCTCAGTCATGGAGAGTCTGTTTTACATGCTTGAATAGTCGATCAACATCTAAAAATCCTAAGATTTCCAATGGTGCTTTAAAATCTGCATTTGGATCTCAGGAAGATAGTCAAATGTTCCCTACAAGATTAGGCATCATTCTTTCAAAAATGCCAGTGCATTTTTTATCGCTAACATCTGGCTCCAACTGGGATGGAGACCTCCCTGCGAGGTCTACAAGAACCTAGCAGACCCTGTGCCTTTAGTATTGGGCATGTACAATTTATCATCTGGCTATTTTCCAAAGTTTGTTTTTGTCTTTCCCAATCTTCTTTATCTGTAGCATGTCTGCTTCAAACTCCCCTGGAAATGTTGTTTGCACATTGACATGGCATATGTTGTGGAAATATCTTCATTGAGAAGAAAAGTGTTGAACATAGGCAGGATGGTGAGATATGTAACCATGGTTTTGAAATTCCAGGATAAATTCAACCTTGAAATGAGAGTATTGCAGGCAGCTTGAGGTCTTTGACTTTTCATTTTCCAGCAGCTTCAGATCAAAGCATTTGTCTTGAGATGCCCTAGTGTGTTGAATCAAACACTTCACCCTGCTCGGTTTCTTCAAAGAGCATCATTGCACCTTGTGAACCAATGTCCATCTCTGTTTCGATCTCCATATCAATGCAAGTTGTTCAGTCATTTCATTGCCCTGAAAGGAATCTGGAAGAAGATTTTCAGAAGATAACCGATCCATATTGAATTAGAAAACCGAGCCAGCCACCTAGGTCCTCTGAAATAAAATGTACCAAAACCCAATATATATTGCCACAAATCTGGATATTGGTTGCCTAGCCATGATGAATATAGATTATCATAGATCTTCTTCCTTTGCCAATTGAGAAGTAATCACATGGATTGGCTTTGAAGGAGAAAACATGTGATCTTTCTTTGAAGAAAGACATCTAAAACCTTTCCCAAGAGGAACATTGGTCTCATGTCCTGAGTTGGGGAAAGATTACAAGTGTATGGCCATCTCCTACTAGAGCTGCCATTAGAAATATTGAAGCAACTTCACCATAATTTGAGGATATTGTGTACTGAATTAAATCCTTCATGTTGTTGTAAAATGGAACGACCTTCAGTAACAGTTTCAACTATTGAACTGAAAATATCACCTGCTAAGACCATATCAGTTGCCTCCTTTGCGACCTTTTTAGTCTGAGGATCTTCCATGAAACGTTTCAAGCGATCAACAAGATATGTCCCATTGGAGGGATCACCCCCAACTTCTACACATGTTGATTGTTTTCACACACAGTTGTTCCATCACTCACAAGGTCTGAAAGGCATCGGCTATACTCAGAGCAGGAGCCGCTTTTAATGCTCCATCAACTGTTGAGAACTTGACATGCTTTGGTCCTTTCCCTTTCACAAACTGTGGTTTTTATAATCAAGACATTAATCAAAACTTCCCCTAATTTACAGGAAAGAAGTCAGATTAAATCTCAAAAATAAAACTATAAAAAACATTAGTTGCAAAAAGTCTCGAATGGTAAATGTTGTTGAAAATTGTTGGAAACAAATCTGGAACTAGTCTTTAGAATCTGGATTTGATCTTTATCGTCCGATTCTCTGCTGATATTGTGGTTAGAATGTGGAAGAAATCTTGGTTATGCGAATGATAGAGAGAAATCTGGAATTGATGATGAAACCTCTGCCACTTGTCTTCTTTGGATGCCCTCACTTTGTTTGAAATGATAAATTCTTTGACTACTACTGAGGCTTTGTTTGAGGATAAAAGAGTCTCCTTCAACCTTTATTTTTTTTGATGGAAGATAAAGAGGCTTTAATTCTCATTTTGCCATCAGAAAGCTACCATTTAAAACCCAAATGCACTATTTTCCCGTTGGAAGAGCTTGTCATGTCTTCAGAAAATAATAAGACTGGAGTCTGTAATCATCTAGAGTTCAATGGGATTTATCTCAGCTAGCTTGGAAGAGGCCTCCTTCTCTTCAGAAAACATTAAGGTTTGAACTTGAAAAGAATAGGTGTGTATTCAGAAAATCTTATGGGTTGCAAGTTGCATCCATGCAGATCCAACTTCAAATTACTGTTACCTGAAAAACGAAGAGATTTCATCCAAATGGGAAGCTACCCATTTCTATAATCACTAACATGTCGTAAGATAAGTTTTTATACAGGATTCAATCTTGCAAGCTTGTCTAAATTTAATACAGTCAGAGCTTTGCATCCAATAAACCATCTGCAACGAAAACTATGGTCGATACATCTTCATAGCTCTTCATACCGGTTCGTAGCCTCACAGTTCGAAAAGGATCACAAGCACAAGAAAAAGATATTCTTTGCCTTTTTTGATGCATCATTCCCTGCAATCTACTTATAGGGTAATGGAGGAGCATATGCTTGGCAATTCTTCAGCGCAACAATCAAGCCTATACTCATTTATCTGGTTCTTTTTGTTTTGAGGAGAACACCTGGAAGCGCTGCAACATTTACTGAATGCATGGGTGTGGAACGACCCTTCTCATATCGCACCTCCAAACCCTGCAAGCACTTAGCATAAACTGTGCATACCTTTCACACCTGCAATCATTCGGCAACAACAACTCATTGGTCTTCTCGGCGCGTTGGTGTGACATGACCCTCTATGTCTACAGAATCTACAAACACTTGGCAAGATCTGACAGTTGGCTCCTTTAACGCTTGCAAATATGCCTGCGCTTTTTTTTTCTTTTATTACTCAATACAAAATCCCACATGCATCGGGATATCACAACTTTGAATTTGTTGTCTTGGTTTTCCATTTTAGCTACTCTCTTTGCATTTTTGAGTGTTTGAGACTGTAAATGAGAGGTCAAACATTATGTAAGAGTGGTCCATAACGGCCCGAAAATCAACCATCTGGAAAACTATTTGTCTCTGGGTCCTTCAAAGGTCTCTTATTGTGCAAGGGATGCACCTGCTCAAGTGCCTTGGTCTGCATTGAATGCCTCCATCTTTTTAGGAACATTTTTTCCTTGGTGTACAAGATGCATACAATTAGCCTTTTTTAGTACCTCTACTGGAACATGGTCAATTTCATTTTCTTTGAGGGAATCATCTTCTCTTTATTCCTCTATGCGTTGGTGGTCTTTACCAATGATTCTTCTATTTAGTGTTGATACTTAATTGAAGTGTTTTTCCTCCTCCAGATACAACAATACCTTCTTTTGGGTAGCAAAGCTCCTTTTCAATGTCCAAATTTGATGGACAACTTACTTTCCTCCCCTGCCTTGCTCTGATTAGGTGCAATTTTTGGGGAGCACTGAATTCCCATGGGCACATCCTCACATAGTAACTCACCTCATGTTATCCTCTTCACGTCTTTGTCAAGCTGCTCACAGCATTTGTCTCTGATCTCATATTTGATGTTTATTCCCTTTTGATTTTGGAGTCATTGAAGAGAAATCTGTGTTTATCGCTTTCACCAGCTTGCTTGCCTCTGGGGAGTACACCTTAACCATTGAAAACCGAGGCTTTCACCAGCTAACATCAACTTAGCAACATATGTTAATTGGTGAAAAGATTTTTCACAAAATTTAAAAAAAAATCTTTTGAGGATCAATTTATTTCTAAGATAAAATCTTAAATCCTATGTTTTGATACTTCTGAAATCTGGCGAGCTTATTCTTCTGCCTACTCCTACATTAACAATTTGCACTGCTTCTTAATCAAGTAAACTCATGCTTCCAATGGAGCCATGTAAGAAATTTATTTGCTGACAACATTCTTGATCTTGATCCCAAAGATAAAAGAATGCATAGCCAACAGAGATGTGTTCCGAAAAAATGATAGAAACAACCTTCATTTGACAAGAGTATCTTGATCTTTATATTGCTCAATGATTCCAGAAAATCGGCAATAGGATCAATAAAATAGTAAAGGAATACCTCTTCAAGCTTCTATTCAGACTGTAAACGAAAATGTTGTTGGTTGTCCTCCTTGATCTCAATGATGAATGTGAACTGCTCAACCTTTGTCGGAGAAAAATGCATACTCAGTTTCTGATCTGAGCCCTTATTTTCTTCACCTTCCTCTTCATATCTGTTGCAAACCACTTTTGTCTGCAAATCTAGAAACTCAAGTCTTCCCTTAGTATTTGTTGTAGATCTGAAATTATCACCTGTTGATATGTCAATTTGCTCATCATTTTACAAATTTTCAAAATGGATAATCGGATCATCATCACAATCATCTTTAAAAGATGCATTTAATACAATGTTTAAAGCATCACAATGGTTTTCATAATGTGAATCATCAATCTCTTGATAACGAAGAGTATTCTCGATAACAACATACTCTTCATTAACATCTGAGTCTTTAGTCAATAAATGAAATTCATGACATCATTCAGGATAGAGAAGATCATTTGGAAAATGGTCTTTACAAAACACATGAAAAGCAGCATGAAAATCTTCTAAAGAGTTTATACTAGCATAAGGCAGAGACCGGTACCAATCACGAGCAATTCCCTCTAATGAGAAACAAAA
>ML788108.1:213564-266734 GCA_009831015.1 Picea engelmannii
ATCAAAACAAATACAACAAGTGTAGGATGAGATCCTATAAAAATGGATCTAGAATACTAAAAATGGAAAATCAAAACAAAATAGGAAAAGGTCCTATCTAATGATCTCTAAGAGTAGTAGATTTATGATGAAGTGCAGTTTTATCCTCCCAAGGCTGTTTGATTTGGTCCTCCAAAGATAAAATTCGAATTGGATGATGTGTCTCAAACCCCTGATATTCTGCCTTTGAAAAAGATGCCAAATGTAGTTGAAAAAACTCTTTTTGACCTTATCCCTCAAAACTAGCCTTTGAATCAGACTTGATAATTCAACAACTGTCCATTTGAAGTGGTTTCAAACCATTCAAACTCAAAAAATCTCGATCTGGGCAAAAATTTGGTTTTTCTGGCCGTGACAGCCTTTCACCAGCTAATTTACCCAAAAATCCGCTCCTTAGCTGGTGAAAAGCAGAGCTTTCACCAGCTAACTAGCAAAATTCAAGACGAGTTAGCTGATGAAAGCGCAGATTTTTTAAAAATCAAATTTCTCAGTCATGGAGAGTCTTTTTTACATGCTTGAATAGTCGATCGACATCTACAAATCCTAAGATTTCCAATGGTGCTTTCAAATCTGCATTTGGAGCTCGGGAAGCTAGTCAAATGTTCCCTACAAGATTAGGCATCATTCTTTCAAAAATGTCAATGCATTTTTTATCGCTAACACCATTAATTTGAATTTTGTATTTTATTTAAATAAAAGAAAGAGAGGAAAATTCATAAAAGGGAATTTGACTAGTTTAATTAAATGGAAATAATATTAGGAAAAGTGTTTTCCCAAGTTATTTAAGAGAAAATAATGTGAAAAAGGGTGTAGACATGGGACATCGAATGGTATGAATGGTGTAATCCAATAAGGCTTAGCCTTTTAGGCTAGGTGTGCAATTTTATGGTGATAACACTTTGGTTTTGAATGTAGTTTTCCAAACATATAATGACTTTGTTGGGATTTAGTGATATTTAACTTGATGTTGTGTTTGGTAAAGAACTTATCTAGTAGATCATTTATTCTTGGGAAAGCATACCTATTCTTCACAAAAATCTCATTGAGAACTTAATAGTCAATGTACATGGGCCATGTCACATATTTATTAGGAACTAAGATGATTGGACTTCCACAAGGAAAGAAGTTATGTTTTGTTGATTAATTTTTTAATTTTCCTATGGATTTATTCATTATCTAAAATAGAACTTTTGTAAATAGGTGCATTGGGTAATGAAGAATCCAAAACAATAGTTATGGATTGTTTAACCTAAAAATGTATTGGTACTCTATCTAGTAGAACCACTTGGATTTCAAATTCATGAGAAATTGAGAAAGAATAAGTAATTGGGATGAATATTTCTTTGGAAAAGGAGAAAGAAACAATTAAAAGCTTATAGGATCAAATTTATTAGAAGGGAAAAGATTTTACTACTTCAAATGAAGCAATAGAAAATATATAAAAAACCTTAGAAGCATTGAAGCAAGTATTATGTAATAAATATATGATTTATCATAGAGATTTGATATAGGATCAAATTATCAATTAAGTATCACATTTAATGTTTTTCATCAAGGAAATGTCAATTGGAAAATTTCCAATTGAATATTAACAAAATATAGAGTGAAATTTCATAAAGAGACGATATTACCACTGATATTACCACTTGAATGATAAAATTTATTAATAGTATATCTCAGGAAGCTTTAGTTCCTTATGCATTTATGTATTTATTGAAAAAAAAAATTATTATGAATGTTGAAAAGGTGACTACTAAAAAGAATTTCATACAACAACAAAAAACAAAAACAAATGTAATGTTGCTAATCATGTCAATAAATCATTCATGCAAAGGTATATATACCTTTGTCATGTAAACTTGGTTTACCATCTCCTTGGACTACTCATCAAAGGTTGCTTAGCACAAAATATTAATGTAATAAGGGATGAAAATGGGGTAAGTAAGAAAGCACCTTGCTTTCACATTTTTTATATTTTCTTATTGAGGGGTGAATTAATATTTTATGAAATGATAGTGTACCTTTATGAAAATTATTACTTTTTGGCTTTATTGCATTTTTTTATTTTCTTATTAAGGGGTGAATTAATATTTTATGAAATGATAGTGGACCTTTATGAAAATTATTATTTTTTTTGGTAATATGTCAAATCAAAAGGTTTAATAAAATGACCATAACGAAGTCGATATTGACAGCCCAGGTAGATTTTCGAGAGTTACGTCATTTAACTTCAAGTAGGTGAATGCCCTTTGAACTGGTATACCACCCAAACACATGGTGAGCATTCAATGAGGCTTTGATCCAAATTTGAAAAAAGAACTCAAGATCTTTGAAGTAGTTTGTTACTTCTCAAGTGGTTTTATCCAAAAATAAACATGATAAAAAACCCACAACAAAAGGTCTTTATCCTAAGTTTTACGTAGAAGATGGATATCATTAAAATGTCAATGGTTCATGCATAGGTCAAACTCTCACCATAGAAATCTTAGCAGATCGATGAATAGGATTGTTTCAATTCCAAAAGATGCAAGCTCTAAGGTGAGCTACTTTATAATTCGCACTGATCATGTGATAATGTATGCCCTCATCTCCTTTGGGTATAAGTGTTTTATGCAATGAGCAATTCTATTATGGGTTTAACACACAATGTTAGTTATGATCCCACCATTCATTACTAAAATTTTGCATGTATTCCCTATGAGCATCTATGTTTCCTTGTATGGGATTGTTTTAACTCATTTTTATTATTGCAATATATGAGAAAAAGAGCTCTAGTGAAAGGGAAAAACTTAGAGAAACCTTCCAACAACCAAGCACACCTCCACTTTCGCCCTCAACTTGATATTTTGCTTCTACATCCAATTGGGTATGTAACTACATAAGTGATAAGTGTTGATTCCTTCTAACCCTTGGTCAATTATCTATGTGATTTTTCCACTGCAAACATGGAAAGGATGAATGATCAACCCAACAACCCACTAAGTATGATTACTCCACCTCTGATCCTAGTGCTTCTAAGATATCCTCATGACATCCCAAATTCCATGACCAATTCTCTAATGTTTTAGACTCGGCAATGACCAATGAAAAGCTCAATCTTCGCAGGTATACTTTGAAGGGAATGTTTACCAATGTAAAGAGTAAAAGATGCCCTTAGGATTCTATCCTAGCTAAAACCATTGTTCCTCCAATATGTCCCCTCACCAAGTTTGTTGAATTATGCATGACCAATTATTATTCATTATCTACACCTATTATCTTCACTCATCCAAAAACACATATTTTCACTTTCTATTCCAGCAATTGAGAGAAATTTTCAACTTTCTTAATCCCCTATGGCCTTAGATATCATTGTTTAGGATAATAAATGGGCCAATATGGATCCAAACTAGAGAAATGAACTTTTAAATTAATTGTCCAATCAAAACAAATCTATGATTGTTGAACCCCTATTCCTCTAGCAGATTTACTAAATTGGGGAATATTTGATTACCGTGATATCGATACTATTAAGAAAATATTGTGACTCTCATGCCTCTACTTGCATGCTATCCATAATGGGTGCAGTGTACCCTACCAAGGTCAACCTATTTTCCTTAATTACCCTAATTCTTTTGTCTTATGTAATGCATCATTAATTGGAAAAAAATTCTTCCATTACCGTGTCAGTAGATTTATATGTATAAATCTTGTTAGATCTTATTATCAATATGGAGCATGTAAACTTATGAGATGCAAACATTGTATGTGCAGGATCTGATTCTACTCTAATAGAAAATACTCCATGTTACACATCAAAATTACTCACTTCAAAGATGACCTATTGTCATTGTTACAAGTGTCGCAAGTGTCGCAAACATCATATTGTCATCTTTCCTGTGGCGTGTCTCTAACGACATCATAAGGACACTTAAGACACCTTCAAAGACTGGTTTAAGAAGGAGAAATCGTTTGATGAGGAGTACAAATAATTTTCCATGGAAAAAACCACTTAAAAATGATTTTTGAAGGGAAATGCTCCCCTACCCACTATCAGGGAGTGCCAATGCTCCCTACCCCTCTTTGGGGGAGCATTGCAACACTCAGGACACCCTTCTGGGGGAGTGTTGGGTTTGTTTTGAAGGAATTTTGGGCAACGCTCCCCTGCCCACTGTCAGGGAGTGCCAGCACTCGGTACCCTCCTTTGGGGGAGCGTTGCAACGCTCTGTGCACCCTTTTGGGGGAGCGTTGGCCTGTTTGAGCAAATTTTGGGTTGTTGAGGAAAATCAAGGAAAAATCCCCTTCATCTTGGAAATCAGTTGGATTCGAATCTGAGGTCAAGGCTGGATCTTAGGGAGGATCCACAACTGAAGGAGAAATATCTTCAACCTATCCCAAGAATATCTAAGGTGGTTGGATCTCTCCAAGCTTATATAAGGAGGCCTTCTCATGGTAAAAACATATGGATACATTGTAAAGAATCAACTTATGATCTCACAAGGGAGATATCATTGATGCATCACCATTCTGTGTGTGGATTATTTGAGCAAGGGTCTGGACAAAGAGAGCTTGGTGAAGTTGTTGCACCTACATCTATGGTTGTAAGCATTTCACTTTGTTTTCATTAATATAAATCTATGCTTGGAATGTTTCCTTTAAAGTTTGTGTACGTTTCATGAACTTGTGTCTTTCATAGATCCATTATGAAGCTAATCATGGTAGAGTAGGAAGTATCGTTGTTGTTTCTCATCGTATTGCAGGACCTTCTGAAGAACTTGGAGATCAAGATCAGACTGGATTGAGCAAGGACAAACATCGGTAAAAAGGTGTTTACCCTTCGTCCTTCTTCTTCTTTGAATAGTTTAGCTTCATGAAAAGGAAAGTCAGTGTTCACAATAGAACTTTTTTGTCTTGGTCATAGGGGTCTAGTATCCAAGAGGAAATCCACTTGTCCGCAGGGGGATTCTCCTGTAACACTCCATCCTATAAATTAAACTTAGAATCAAATGAAAATTAACTAACTATCTAGAAATATAAGAGTACATCGTTCACTTGAACTAAAATCTATAGGAATTACAGATTTATAATTTTTTTCAATCTTTCGCTCTTGATAGTCAAAGTGTTCATGCAACAATTTTTTTGATTTGCTAAATAAAAATTTGAGTGGATGCTCTCTTGTAACTAAGAATCAACTTTCATAAATGAAATACATTGTTCATCAAATCAAATGAAAACATATGAAATAAAAGACTATTGTAATCTATTCGGAGTGAGATGTGTTATCGCACAATCTGTAGATTGGGTAAAGCTCGACCCAATCCATGGAAGTGTGAAAACTATGGGTGTACCTACCCACTGTCACCTTAGATATACACTCTCCTCGCTTTAGTGATGATGAAATCACCACAAGGGGGGAATCTCAGTGACCCTAAGGGGATTGAGATGAAAAGTGATATGATGATGAGTGAAACCCCTATAGTTCAAGTTTGGAGATGAAGAATGTCTTGGAAAAGAGTCTTGTGAAGGAGGAGAAGGTTTCCAAGTGTTTTGTACCCACAAAACAATGTTATCCTTGCCTGGGACAAGACAAATGATCATAAACCAAGCCTTAAATCAAATGGGAATCAGAAAGACAAACTTCTTGTCCCAAATTGCAGCAATATGGAAATATATAGCTCAAAAAATAAAGATGTTACTAGCTGCAAAATTAACCATCCAAAACATCAAATAATTATTGGGTGATGAATACCTAATCATGTAGATAATATCCCAACACTTAAACACAAGTTTTGATGGAAAAATAAGGTTGCAAAAAGATGTTATCAGCAATGTATTAGGGCAATCTTGTGGTTGTAGAATAATTTTTCTACAACAGCAAGTTCTATCCATTGAAATTCACAAGCAAGATACTCAAATGAAATCCCTTGATGAGGAGAATAATTAGCACTAACTACTTGCAATTTTCAGCGGTAGAAAGAGTGATAAAATATGATGGAAGAGTAAGTTTACAACAGCCCTAATGGGTATAGCAATTAATTTATAACAACAAAAGAATCACTTGGCTAAAGAAGATGACTTAGAGGCTCAAACAAGCTTATAGCATGAAGAACAACTTCCAACTTAGACAATTGCAAAATCTCTATTTTTCACCCATACCAATGCAATGATTTTATTTCTCCAATCCAAAATAGATTAGTTCCTTATCAATTGGGTCATGGGGTCTCTTGTTGTAAGATATAGTTTTGTTAACTCTCTAGGGGTGTAAGCCGTTTTACTCCATAGAGCAAACCAAACTAGCAAGGTAAATCTAGGAGGGTGTAAGCCTTTTTACTCCTCCTAACAACCTTTGCAAAGTGGCTTATCCAAGACAAATGTGATAGATCTTAGTGGAGGGTGTATGGATTTATACTCTTCCAAGGGTTTATACAATAATAACCACGAAACAAGAAGAAATAACAAAAATATGCAGAAAATTCCTTACCAATTTCAAGAGATAGCAAGATAAACCCTCTTCTACTAAGAATATTCCACCACAAAGCAAGAACAAGCATCCAAGAGAGATAGTGCACCACTTTTTCCACCAAGAGACAAGTACTAGCATCCAAAATTGCATAAGGGAGGGTGTGTGTGAATTTCCCAAGTAGGGCGAAAATTTCAGCCAAGCAATATGTAATTCTCAAGTGTGTTATGTCCAAATGAAATGAGAAAAACCTGTATTTATACAAGGTCTTGCAAAACCAATTTGTCCACTTAACTAGGGTAAAAAAAAAATTAGGGAGGTCGACCTCCTCTATTTTCCCCTTTACAACTTAAAATGAAAATAATACATAAATTAAATCCCCTTTAGGGGTGACATCATTCCCTAAAGGGTGATGTAGGCCCTCCTAGGAGAGATGGTTTTCCTCTAAGTAACGGTGTTGAGCCTCCAAAGGCCACACATCATGTCCTCAAGTCCTATAGTGAAAAACAATTGTCCTCCTCTCCATCAAATTGTGCCACATCATCATCAACTACCTCACACCATCAAACCCTAGCCTTCCAAGTGATGACATCATGCCCCAAAAGAGAAGAGTATGGACTCCAAAGGCAAATCTTGGGACTGGGAAGGATAGTGAGTCACCTCCAATGGATAATCAAATGCCTCCAAAGGAAACATCCCTCATTCAGGATGTCCCAAGGAGAGGGGGTGCATCATCCAACATGTGGGCTTCATACCCCAAATGAAGGTCCAAGGAACCTTGTGCCTTCACGATCAAGCTTTCACCTGTCGAGGACCTGCAAAGACAAACAAGTATGCTTCCAAGGGTCCACAAGTCACAATACCATGCCAAGTAATATATATCTAATAAAATAACCACCTAAACATGTGCATAAAATCCTCCCTTTTCAAAATAAACAAATTCTCAAAGACCTTATACAACTTGACAAATTTAGATAGGGGAGGCATGTCATAGTACCCTATCAGGTAAAACAATTCCTCGAGTAGAGGAAGTTTCCAAGGAGAAACCTCTATAGACCATGTAGTGTATGTGACATGGATGGGGTTAAACTTCTAGGTATGGGGTTTAATGACATACAAGGTCTCATATTGTCTCGTTTATGGGCGCCTTTGTTGAGGGCTAGCCACATCTCTTTTATGTTTTTGTTTTTAAAGAATACTTTTTCCAAACCCTTTTTTAGCCATTTACTTTGCATGTGTCACTAAGTTGAAGACAATAAGGGGCACTGAAAAGTAAATGCATAGCCCACATACTCCCTACCTTGGTTTTCATTCCTTTCCAAGTTGAAGACAATAAGGGGCACTAAAAAGAAAATTCACAGCCCACAAATGCTCTACCTTGGAAATTTTAAGCAATTGATTAATTATTTATTTATGGGTCCCTTACTTTTATTTTTTTTTAAGCATTTCATTTCTCTCGGGATCCCAAGGTAAGCCTTTATTGCATGATGGTTTTTGCCAGGGCACCTCCAAGCCTAATTTCTCCTTCTTCCCATGAAATGAGGTACATGCCCTTCTTGGGTCAATAAGCCCGAAAAACCTAAAAGGTTGGGAAACGGGGGGAAGAAGTGATGGAAGGTAGAAAGTATGAGCGGGAAAGGTATGATCACCCTTCAAGGATACCCCCCAGTAGCAACCCTTTCCCTAAGGGTGGCCACTTACTAGGAAACCATGACACTCACCAAGGTGAAATAGGGAAAAAAGCATAACTTCTAAGAAAAAAATTTCAAAATCAAGAAAGGACCATTTGCAACATGTTCAAATGCTTCAAATATTAATATGACACTTACCACAATACCGGATTTGTTACCTCATGAGGCAAGACTTGTTTTCCTCTGTGGGTCAAGCTGGGTGTGGTGGATGTTGTTGCCATCGATTGGATGCTAGTGTGTGGATAATAGGGGCCCTTGCCTGCTCATATGTCTTTTGATACTCCATGTCTACTACCTAAGGGCCTCAATACATCATCTTCTTAATTGTCCCTAGAAATGGTGGATAACAAGCTCAATTCTCTCAAGAACAAGGTAGAAAACTACTCTACAAAATTGTAAACTAAATCAAGACATACTATTAATAGAACTAAAGAATGACAAATTATGTGAACAAAAATGCCAAGAACTTTATTATATTACGTCATAATATGGACATATGCTCCAACAATCCTCCTTTGAAATGGAGAAGGCACTTTATTTATACATAAACTTGCTTTAAAAATAGGATAAACAATAATTAATTCAAACCCACAAATCTCTCATGCAGTTACAACATTTTTCTAAGCATTAGCAAATCAAAGATATCTCCAAAATCTCTAAGATATTTGATAACAAATATTATTCAGGTCTTCAATATTCTTCTTTATCCAAGATGTTTGAATAATCATCATAAATCCCCATCAAATCTTCAATGGTTGAAGAAGAAATTTGAATTTGGAACTAGGTAGTAAAAGTAAGCATTGTTACAAACTCCAAATGTATATGTAATCATCACCAAACTCATCCAAATTTTAAAGATAAGTGAAAACATGTTATTTTTCTAAGATTTAATCATAAACTCACTTAAAATACTAAAATAAATGAATTGGAAAATATGGAATATAATCCCACATATAAACATTAAAATGGTCTTAATACAAGGTTATGGACAAGTGGGAAATGATTAAAAGTCAAAGAAAAGGTTGGTGAAAAGATGGCATTTTGGTGGCCTAACATTTTTCGCTAACTGAAGATGTTGCATGTCCTCGTACAATCCTCATCTGGTTCTTTGAACTGTGTGATTAGGTCTTCTCCCTCTGAAAATTGGATAGCAGGTTGGAAGGCTTGAGTTGAAATTGGATTCTTATGGTTGGTTCTTGTGTAGAAACTGCAAGTTTTACAAGTTCCAGTTCTTGTGTGGCAACACCTACCTCTTGGACTTGTCCTCTTTTCCACTACAAAAAAGAATATCCCCCTTTCATCAAATAGAAAAAACATTAGAATCTTGAAAACTCAACCATGTGCATGCATAAAAAACGATAATCACATAATGTGCATATCAACAATTCCTTGCTCATGATCTAAACCATTTCAATACAAATCAATCCCTGAACCAAATTTATGAAGTAACATGCGATTGAATTTGAGTTTGACCATAGGATAGCGCTACCATTGTGTAGCCTAGAGCCAGTATGATCAACATTAAACCATCTCGGGGCTTGTAGAAACAAAACCCATATGGAGGATTTCCTCTTGAAGATGCGCTAGTATGCCAATCAATGAAGAGGATTACAAGATCTGCAAATGGTTACAAGATCTCATGTCGCAAACTTACTATGGTATAATTTTCATCGATTTTCAAAATTTACCAACTGGGTTCTTGGGAAATTTTGTGCGGGTGTTGGTAATAATTTTATGCTTCTACTCACCAAAATGGAGAAAACCCCAATTGACAGATTTCAAAAACTAAACAAAATGGTTGTATGTAACGATGATTGATTTCTCGCAAAATATGAATTGGTTTGACTTGAAATTTGGTGTGTTTATTCATCTTACCCTAGTGCATTTCTCCTCCAAATTTCATGGTCATTCAATGATCGATTTGCAAGATATAAGAAAATTAATTCTATACTTAATTAAAAATAGAGTGCAACTGTAGCGAGATGAATTTGCCACCTCATTGGTTGTAAGATTCCATGCAATCAGTGATGTTGGTGTGTCAATGTGTGCAGCAACTCCAAGGAAAAAAAAAATCTCTACACAAAGAAAGGTTATTGCACCAAGATGGTGAACAACTGTGTAATATATCTATGTGTAAAAAAATGAAGGTGCCATGATCCGCTCCCCTGGTTTGATCCCTTCTCTTAGGGACCATGGTCGGGGTCACCCCCGAACCCCCCCTTCTTTCGATGCCAAAGTCACAGCCTTTAAGCAGTTGATAGTCTCTCTTGGAAATCCATCAGTTCGCCCCACTCATACTCAGTTTGTTAAAACATTATACTTGATCCCTGAAGTTGTGATCCCCAAAGTCGCCCGTACCAAATCCCTTTCATATGCTTCAAAAGGGATTGTCGGGCAATTTACAGGAATGTGGCCCTCCCTAGACATGTCGACCTTTGGATTGCACAGAATTGGAATCCTCTAATCAATGGGAAAATGAGCATCTTCTTCTGCGGTAAGGGTTTTTACATTTTTTACTTTGAGTTCTTGGAAGATCACGATCTTATTTTCCACAGTTGTCCATATTTCTACGGCACCAAAGGTCTCTACCTAAATCGTTGGACCCCAGATTTTGATCCAGAAAGTGATATCCCTACAGCAATCCTAGTTTGGGTGCATCTCCCCCACCTACCTTTTCATTGTTGGGGGGACAACTCTTTAAAAAGTATTGGAGATGCAATTGGAAAATACATTGATCGATCGGAACCCAAATTTTTTGTGTTTTCATGTGCTCAAATCTATGTTGAAGCAGATCTGGAAAAAGGAGTCCCCAAAGTTATTAAACTCACGTTGGATGAATGGACTCACATCCAAAAATTATATTATGAACAAATCCCCTTTAAATGCAAAGCATGCCATGAATATGGACATTGTGCAAGAAATTTCCCAAAGAGAAAGCAAGCAGAGGTTGAAACAGGAGAAGCACAAGAAGAGGGATGGAAGCAAGTCAAAAAGAAAGAAAATATTGGATGAAGTGGAGGACCAAAAAAAGGAGAGGTAATCCCTCCTCATCACACCAACGCAAGAATAGGGGTGCACATAAACAAATCCCCAGAAGTGAACCCAGGCCCAAATCGGACCTCGTCCAAAGGGAAACAGCAGAACCCAAATAATTCCTTTGATATTCTAGGTGAATCCTCGACAGGAGGTATCAGGATCATCGATCCCATGCCTTTGTTCTCTCTTGAAACAATCCCCCCTACGCAAGAAGTAGATCAAGTTGGGGAAGAATCAGGATATGAAGAAAACTTTCAGGAAGAAAACATGGAAGAAGTCCAAGAAATAGATCCACTAGATCCTGTAGAAAAAACCAAAACGAAAGGAACAACGCGGGTAGATATGGAAGAAGGTGAAATCATAATATAAAAGATCATAAATTCAAGAAGGTACACAAACAAATATGTCAAGGAAGATTATGATAACAAATAAAAATCTCTTGGAAAGAAACACTCCATCGAAAGTTCACTCAATAATGCAAGGAAAAAAGGCATAAGCAAAGTTGATCACCTTGTCTCAAGAAAACAGAACTCCTCCTCCTATCATCAATGAAATTCCTCTCATGGAATTGTAGAGGCTTCGGTAGTAACTCCAAGGTCAAAACCATCAGAGATATTATGAAAATAGAAAATCCCTCTATAATTCTTCTCCAGGAAACGAAAATGGAGGACTCTTCAGCACTAGAACAAGCCAAGAAATCTCGTTGATCAAGTGAAGGAATAGCCATCAGTTTAGCATGTGCTTCCGGAGGTATCTTGACCCTTTGGGATGCGCAATATTGGGAAAAAAGGGTAATTCATTGTGCAAATCATTGGATTCTTACAGTTTTGAAGCATAAAGAAACTAACACAAAAATTTCCCTTATAAATATCTCCATGACAAATAGATACCCTAATAAGATATATTGTTGGACCACCTTGTTTGCAATTCGATATTCTTTGGATATGTCCTCAACAGTGGTGGGAGGGTACCTTAATACCTATCTCTCCCAGGAAGAAAAGAGGGGCGGAAGTCGAGTGAGAGATCCCCAAAGTGAAAAACTTATAGATCTTATCTCTGATTGGGATCTTCAGGATATTCTCCCTCAAAAAGGGAAATTCACCTAGAATAATCGACAGGTCGGTCTGAATCATATAGCAGCCCAACTGGATCACTTCTTCATTAGTAGTGAGTTCCTTCATTCCCCTTTCATCATTTTCTCTTCTATCATTCCTTCTTCCATATCTGACCTCAAACCCATCTCCCTCCATTTTTCCCTCCCAAAAACTTTGGTCCTCTGCCCTTCAGATTCAATCCCCTTTGGATTGATTCCCCCTTTGTTCCAACTCTAGTTCATCAAGTTTGGTCCTCTCCTTTCAGTGGTTCTCCAAATTTTATATGGAAAAGAAAGCTTAAAGTAGTCAAACCGACGCTTAAAGAATGGGATAAAACAACCTTTATTCCCCCTAATAAAAAAAGGTAGTCTAGACTCTCTGAATTAACCGAAATTCAAAAAAAAATTGAGAATGAAGAAGTAACCCAAGAAGCTTTACTCAGGGAAAAAAAAGATTTTCAAAATCTACACTCTGCAATGAGACTAGAAGAAGAACACTGGAGACTAAAATCCAGAAGTCTATGCTTAAAATATGGAGATTCAAATACCTCGTTCTTTCACAAACAATCTCAACAAAGAAGGAAAAAAACACAGTGTCAAAAATCCAAACAGGGCTCGGACAAACCCTTGAAGAGTTCAATCTAATCAAATGGGCAGCAAGCCATCATTTTGCATATGTGTACTCTCAAATCAATCAAGAAGAAAATAAAATAGTTACCCAGGAGATGTGGGAGCATATTCCACTTTGAATAATAGCATAAGACAATGAGCTTCTAACTCAAAATATTTCAGAGGAAGACATTATTCAAGCCATCAAGAGACTTGATCAACATAAGGCTCCAGGCCCAGACAGTTTTTCTATCAGATTCTAAAAACACTTATGGATCTTAATTAAGCATGATCTTCGGCACATGCTAAACTACACCCTCCGTAAAAATAAAGTAGGAGGAGCTACCAACTCAACATTCTTAGCTCTCATCCCGAAGGAAACAAACCCTTCTAATTTCTCCAGATTTCGGGCAACTCCTCCTACAAAATTGTTTCTAAGATTATTGCCTCAAGAATAAAACCCCTCCTCTTGAAATTGGTCTCATATAATCAAGGTGGGTTCATGGAAAACAATAAAATCGCAAACAATATTATTTTATTTCAGGAAGTTATTCATTCCAGCAGAGAGCGCAAAGACAAAGGAATGGTTCTCAAAATCGATATGGAAAATGCCTTTGATCGTGTTAAGCACCCCTTTCTCTACAAGGTTTCAAAAAGATATGGGTTCTCCCCAGAATTCATAGATTGGATGAACACTTTTAATGGTTCCCCTTGGATAGCCCCAATGATAAATAGTCTTCCATTGCATTTCTTCAAATCTAGCATGGGTCTCAGATAGGGTTGTCCCTTGTCACCCTCCCTTTATATTCTCATGGATGACTCTTTAAGTCGCAAATTGGAAGAGGAGCGCAGATTGGGGTGCCTCCCAGGGATTCAAATTGCTCCAGGAGTCAAATATATAAATCATTATCAATTCGCAGATGACACTCTTCTCTTAGGAGTTGCTTCCCCCATTATCGCCAGAATATTCAAGTGGATTCTGGACAGCTTCTTAATATCTTCTGGAGGGAAAATAAATATCAGCAAAAGAAGAATATATGGATGGAATATACTAGGGCACCAGCAAGACATCATCTCTAGAATTTTTGGATTTCAATAATTGTAAATTGGAAATCCTTCATCTATCTTGGCATGCCTATCTTTCAAAATGCATCCTCCTCACAGGATTGGAAAAAAGTCTTGGACAAATTAGCTATCCATATTCAAATTTGGGAGCTCGTTGGTTAAACCTTGTAACACCCATGTTTCCCCCAAATTGTAATTAATCGTTAATTAGGATTACCATGTTGTGGCATGGGAATAGTGTAAATGTATTATTGTTTGAATTGCCAATAATTGACTATGGGGGTGAAGCCTTGAAAGTACTAGCCATGATATCACTAGATGAAAGAATGTGAAAACAATAAGAGAAAATTAATAAGAAAAGAATCGGTGGTTGAACCCTCAACCACCCCCATGAATGGAAGCATGTTCTAGATGCAAAAGGTCAGCCCGAAGTACCACAAGGTCCTCCAGACACAGACTGACTCGGGTTTCCCTTCTGACAGAAGGAACAAGATAGGAGGGATGTGTGTGAAAGGCACGCAAGATAATGTAAAGAGAAGAGTGGAGAATGTGAGGAACACTCCAGCAGAGAACAAGCTGAAGGCCATGATCTTGATGTTGAGGAAGCATCTGATAAACCTCACCGACGTCGTGACAGAGAGGAAAAAATCTCTTAGAGTATGCAGAGAATGGGACATGAGTAGAAGGTCGTGAGCTTGATGTTGAGGAAGCACCTTATAAACCTCGTGGAATATTTGAAAGAGAAAGGATTGTTGAGAATTGGAATAAATTCCCTAGTGATATCATGGCTTGGCATGAGGGTGGCTAGAGCGCTAAGAATGAATGCCTCTGAGCCTATGGTTGGGTAGAAGGATGAACACCCACAGTCAGTTAGTTGGCTACAACCTGTAATAGATAAGTAATATCATATCCTGTGTATTTAAGTGGTAACTGTGAATTAAAGTTGGATATCCTATGAATTTTGCAGGGATGGACATGCTTTCTTAATGGTTATATTGTATCCCTTCAATTATTCCTAATTGTGTATTTAAGAAAATAAGAAATTCTCTGGCATGTACACGTACATGCTTGAGCCCTGTGGTGGCTCAAGTTAAAATAAATGAACTGTGAATTTGTTGACTTTGGGCATAGCCTCACGTGTGCATGCCAACACTCTCATTCGTTCTGAAGGAAGGGGTCAGTTAAGCTCGGGAGAGGTAGTGCATGTATGCACAGAGTCACTACGAGGCGGGAAGAGATAGAGAACCCCCGCTTAAGTTGCAAAATTGATAAATGAGCGCAAGGGGTGCGTAGAGGATTTATTTAAGTGTTAAGTTCAGGATAATTAGAGAAAATACCTAAGTACTTAAGGAGATGACAAAGCTCAGGTAGGATAGTGAGTTTCAAGGCCTGAAAGGAGATATCCTTTCATTTGGAAGATGAATGGATGAGATGAGTTTGGGAGGGGTCAAAGTTCTTCACGATCATCGGATCCGGAGAAGGAACGCAGGCGTTAACCCTTAGAGCCCTTTGGATTTTGTGGGTTCAGCGAATTGAGCATATTCATCGCACAGGAGGTGAATCTCCTGAAGTCTCGAAGTTAATCTGGGTCGTAGATATGAGGATGCCCGGGAACTATCCCGACCATCAGATCTCCGATGTAGTCATCCTGGCATTGACCACTTCGGGAGAATAGAGGTTTGGTAACACAAAAACCCTCGAAGTCCTAAAGTTAATGTGGATTGTGAATCTAAGGATCCTTCAGGATCCCTCACAAATGTTCGATCATGGGGATGCATGTATTAATGTCGATATCATGTGGGGGCTCATCTGTCGAGTGATGGTGTTTCCAGGTGTCCCTCTCAGAGTGGCACACATTGGGACCGAAGGGACCCTTGAAAGGAAGTTATGATTTGTAGATATCTGGGGTCACATAGATACCCTCGAACCGTCAAATTGAGGTTGTGGTCAACCCGACATTGACCGACTTTGGGAGAAAAGAGGAGTTTGCATCACAAAACTCTCGAAGATCCAGGAGCTAAAGAAGATCTGAGCCGTCCAATCCAAAGGGACAAGTGTCGTCAGATCTTGCACTCTAGAGAGAATTCAGACCGGGAGAATCGAAGTGTGAAGGCATGAGGATTTTCGAAGGCTGGAGTCCTAAATTCATCCCAGTTGTCCGTTGGAAAGGATGTGTGGCAGAAGATTTTCCATTTCGGAGAAAAGTCACTATGAGAGAAAAGGGAGTGCGTTGAATAGGAACTCTCGAAGGTCGGAGATTCAGAGTTCATTTGAGTCATCTGTCAGCTGAGGACAGGTGTCAGCGGATCTTCCATTTCGGAAGATAGCCACTTCGGAGGAAAGTTGATTCACGTGAGTTCATAACTCCTAAATCCTGAACTCCCAAATTAGATCACAACCATTGATCATGAGGGATGCATGGCACTCGATCTGTAACTTCGGGTACAGAGTACTTTGGAGGAAAAAGGCTTTGGAGTGTTCGAAACTCCCAAACGTCGAAGTCCTGAAGTAGATCACAGTCATCGATCACAAGGGATGTGTGGCGCTCAATCTATAACTCCAGGTACGGAGCACTTCGGAGGAAAAAGGATTTGGAGTGTTTGAGACTCCTGAAAAATGAAGTCATGAAGTGAATCAGGGTTGTCAAAATCCCTGAGAAAACACAGTGCCAGATTGTGAACTTCGGAGATTTTCCACTCTAGAGGATTCGCGCAGTGGTTGTCTTGGTACCTGTTTTCTTGGTGTCTAGTCATAGCCCGTGGTCATATGCGAGTATAGATGGATGGAGTCTGAAGAAATTGGGAGAGGATATCTGCCAGCTCTGAGCTCAGTTCGGAGCATGGAGACCATGGTTGGAAAGCTCTAGAAGAGCATAATGGAATAGAGACCCTGAATGGGGGTTTTGATTTTCCTAAGAAGAACGAAATTTTTATGCCCCAGCCATGGGTGTGTTACAAATTGGTATCAAAGCACGGAAACAACACTTGGCCTGCTTAGGCTCATGCACAAGTCATATAAAAATATTTCTAGAGGACTTTTAAGGGGTAACACCCTATCTTACCGGATTCCTAAGAGGCTTAGAAAACCTCTACTGAAGAGAGGAATAAGATCCTTTACAATTGATAGATGTTTTGGAAATTGGCATTTTATGTTGCTAATGTTCCCAAATAAAGAAGTTGACTTCACTGTGCAATTGTATGTCTCGTTGTACAGTCATAAGATTTGGTTACCAAGGCTAAGATGAGCATGTGGAGAATATTACTTCCAAACATAAATCATCTGCGTAAGTTCCTTGAGTAGAAGGATGCAGATTTAAAATACAGTTGAGATTTTACCCAACAATATTAAATCATGCTAGTATTTGACAAAGGGAGCCTAGCATTTCTTGGGAAATGATAGTTGATCCTACAGGAATGGGATTATGTTGAAGAACACTAATATTTAAACTAAAATAGCAATGTGAACAGATGGAAAGGATATGTAGCAGTAATGATTACTGCTTTAATGAAAGGTTAAACCTAGTATAGGTGTATAACCCCTCACGATCATAGGAATGAGTCTGGTGACCATTCCATGAAAAGGGAGAGCATGCACAACTCTCGGGTTTCAAAGTGGAATTAGAAACAAATTTTGTTTCTGGGTAGAGGAATTGTTGGACAGGTTTTTTTTCTAATCAAGCTGATAAACGGAGTTGTAGAAATATAGAGTGATTGAGTGATAAATCGTAGTAGCCTCCCTTGCTTGGTGGATAGGAAACTAATCTGCCAGAGTTCTTGTGGAAGGAGGAGAGTGGCCTTTGTTCCAGACTGTTACTAAACAAAAGGAAGAATTCTAGGTGTAATGGTCAAGACCGATCTTGACCTAAAGATACTCTAGATTTCTGAACCAGGATACTTAATAAGTAACATAATTTGAGATTGCATTTGGGCTTTAAAAGGGAACATTCCAAATGGTATTAGACATTAAATTGTTAAAATTAAGATAAAATGGTTGACTAAGTGTTGATCATGAATGTGGTAAAGGAAGTGTTGGGGCACTTCTAGAAGCCCAATGGGTCAGATTGACATCCAGTGGTGGATGGTAGCCATATAGGTATAGTTAGAAGCTAGTTTGGTTGATTATGTTACCTTGGGCATGGTTATAATTTCTCAGATTGCATTTATAAGTTGGGTAATGTTCCAGGGAGGTTAAGGAAAGAGTGTTTTCTTGCTAGTTTCCATCGTATAAAAAAAGGGGAACATAGTTATGACTATGTCTAATTCAACTTCCATGTGAATGACTGCAATCTCTCAACTGAGAGGGAAACTCAATGTTGAGTTTCCGTATGAGGCTTGTCATAAGGATGGCAGAAATATCCTTGGAGGAGGATCTAGAAGTCTGATATGCCCATGTGCATGCATGACATGGAAAGGGTGCAAGCAATGAGCTTGCATGATGAATGTTTGGTTAGGTTTGTGTCTGTTTATGCTTGAGTGCATGGATTTAATGCATTGTGAAGCTTCTTGATATGAAGCATGATAGTAATACCAGTTATGTATGAATGATATTAAATGTGAAAGTGATGCACTTGTATGATGTAAGGATATATGTATACTAAAGGAACAATATGGTTTCCTTGATGAGTGATATGTAAGGCAAGAATTGCACTTGCCAAGATTAAGTGAATACCATAGATGCATGGTTGACTCCATTTTTAAAGAGTCATGGAAGTTATGTTTTGAATGATAGCTTAAGGGAAATGCGCTCCATTGCCTCAGTAAAAACGAGTATAAATAAATGAAAGAGTAAATGAGCAAGGATGGTTTGTTGTCAGGATAAGAGGCCAATGATTATGCCTTGAGGATCACATGAGAATGATTTTCAATAATCATGAGTTGACTAATTTTAGAATAGAGATGTATATAGGCTGTGAAATATACCCATGGTAGATACACATGGACTTTTGATTGTGAATATGGTTAAGTACATCATGGATGTAAGTTAACAAAACCAGAATATGTATGGATACATAATTTGGGTGCATGACAAAGATGCATGTTTATATCCCTATGGAATATTTGGTAAACAACTAAAGTTAACTCAAGGTTGAGGTCATCACATATAGTGATGGACATGCAATAAGGAAGTTGCATGATGAGGGAGTTCCATGTGGGAGAACTGTGTGAAAACTCTATCAGGAGGACAGAATCACAACCTTAATAACTGTTGAGAACGAAGTAGTGAGCTACAAGCTTATATATATATATACATATATATATAAGAATCTTGGATTATATTTTGAAAGCATCGTGTAATGAATAAAGACTAATGAATGAATAAATGAGTATGTTTGATTGAATAGGCTTGGTTGAAGCCATGTTAAGAAAAGGCAGTGAGGCCTTAGAGATAACTCAGTTGGGCTGAAAAGTCTCAGGCGGTGTAGAAAGAATTGGAAGAAAGGGAGATCCCTCAATCCTTTTCTCGCTGAGTTTTATGTTTCCTCTAGGATGAGAGAGTTGGTACGCTTATGAAAGTAAATGTTTTGGCACCATAGTGATGATGGTCATATTTTTGTAGAAACAATCGTGATTTGTTTGTGTTGCACTTATGAAAACATTAAGAATAATGTGATGAAGTGCATAAAGATATGCTAGGACATGTCTGAAAATGTTTTATTGTCTTAACGTTATGCACAAAATTTTTGAAAGGAAGTTGTATGCCTCGGATACCCAAGTAGATTATGATTCAGGAAGAAAACCATGATCGAATCAGGATACTCAAGAACCTGACAGAGGATATGAATGTGAGCCATTCATTGGAGGGAATACCAATCGCAGACGTCAAATCTACTTCACTATCCACTGGAGTTAATGGATCAAACATCAGTTGTTTGATTAGATTGACGGTCGCGGGTCATTGTGGAGCGCGAAGGTGAAATTTACGGACATGCTAGTTCACGGCCCGTAATCAACCAACGTCATTGATCTCGTCGGGGTGAAAGATCAATGACCATGATTAGACAGATTCGGGCGAGCACTTGCCAGATTGCAGAGATTGGGCCCCGCAATCACTCTAAATCGTCGATCTGTGAACAAAGATCGATGGTTGGGAATCATTGCGGAGAGTGTACACAAAATTTACGAACATGCTAGTTCACGGCCCAAAATCAACCAACGGCGTTGATCTTGTCGGGTTGGATAATAAACGACCATGATTAAAAGAGTCAATTGAGCACTTTTCGTATTGTGGAGATTGAATTCTCTTATAAAGAGCGAGCATATTGGGATTCTACAATCATTGTGAACTGTCGATCTGTGAACGATCGGTGGGACAACCTCCAAGGAACCCACGCGTTAATGCCGCATAAATCTTGTACTGTGATTGGGTTATGTGGTTGAATTTAGCACATCAAAGCTTTGTTTTCAATCTAAATTCTCGGTCAAACACTTTTGTGATAGAATTATTATTATCTGGAAATCATGTCGTTTAAAATCGATCGAGGGCCAAGATCGACATCCCACGATAATTGCGGAGATTGCATATGCACACAGGTAAACGTTGAGACCTTTTCCCATAATTTAAATTCAATATAGCATTGTTTTGAGTTTGGGATCTGATCGTAGATCGGACGGCTCATATTCATTGTGGAAATCAGGAGGAGAATTAAACCACGAGCTAATTGAGGTTTCGCAATCCCTTGCAGTCATTGGATCTGGGGGAAGACGGATCTACATAGTTGATTTGTAGACAAGGGTTTTAGCCAGGACCATAGTGCCTGGACACGGGAGATGAAAGGATAGCTCCTGAAAAGAATAGAGTTGAGGTCACAGCTCTCGGTCGCATGGAGAGAAACCAGAGTTCCTCCGATCTAGTCAAGGAAGATAGAGTTTATCACTCTGTGTTACACTGTGGTCTTGGGGACCGGTTCTATGAGAATAAAGGTGATCATAGCTAGCACATTGCATGGAATTGCTTCGATGAAATGCATGGTTGCATGAAAGGAGGACAATGAACCTTCCATTGAGGAAGGAGGACCTTCCAAAAATTGTATTTACATTGTATGGATGTCAAAGGAAAGAAAATTTGGGTGGCCATGAGTGTGAGCACCTTGGTTACTAACGAGGAAAGAATGCTTGGGTGAATTCAAGAGAAACTTATAGTTTCATATGTGTTGACCTGGGATCATGACCAACCTATAGCAGGAAGCATAGTCCGGCTGCAATAATGAACAAGAATAAATAAGTGATGTGGTGAAGAGCTTGGATAAGCTCCAACACACCATGGAAGAGTGCTTTTCATAACGTGTGGAAAACTTTCAATCTATGCAAGGGTGCATTGGGTATGAATGTGGCCACGAATGTTGGCACATTCATTAAAATCAATTGATATCTGAATTACATTTGAAAAGTTTGGTAAGATGAAATGATGCATAGGTAAGGGATAATTTTTTCCCCATATTTATATAGATGTGCTGCAACTATTAGAATGCACAAGTTAAGAAAGGTTGTGATGACATTTTAAATTTAGTGAGTATATATATACATGAGAAGCTAACAGTTTGTTTGGTTGTGTAAAGAATGACTTGCAAGAAGAAAGAGTCTTGGATATGGAAATGTTGTAATCCCATAAGGAAGATCGATTTCCTACTGAGCTAAACTGCTATGGGGAGGAAATTCCCTTACTTGTGAATTTGGTTCCGTGCGGAACAAGATCTGAAAATAAATGAAGAAATTGGAAAATATTTGGGTGACATATTTGCAATTAAATTCCGAAATTTAGAATTGTGATGATGTATGATGAATTATGTATACTTGTGATATAGGTGAGAAGAAAATATCTATCCAGAAAGGACGGATGAAGGCTATCCATCTAAAAATCGTGAAGGAGGCCATTGTTGAGCCATGAGAACCTCGTGGTAAGCCATGATCGTCTGGAATATGTTGTGTTGAGGTAACACAAGCCGGAGGGATGCCTCGGCAGAGAAATTTTGGGGGACGCCTCTACTGTAAGGCTCGATAAATTCTATGGAATTCTTCCTATGTGAGAAAACCTTGGCAAGGCAAGATGGATCACCCAAAGAACTATATAACAGAGAAGGGGATGCCTGAGCCTAGGCCTGGAGGGTGAGTGACCGCAAGGAAAGGGAGACTCTGATAGTTCGTGTAAACTATTGAGTGTGATCATGCACACAATGGGTAGGTCAAGGGAAAATAGGGAGCATGGATAACAAGACATCCATGTGAATACAAATCCACAAACTGCACAGATAAGTATTGTGCTAGATTATGAAATTTTCCTAGAAATTTTATGAAACAGTAAAATGTTTTCGCATGAGAGTATGATTAATGTGCTTGTTCTCCAAGAATTATTGAAGGCAGGTGATAAATATTAAGAGTCTAAAAAAGGACCTGACCAAAAAAGAAGGTCAAGACTTTTGAAGTGGTTGAATCAGAAATGCATGACAAGTGTTACTGAGAAAGAACACCGATAACGGTGTTCCTTTTAAGGGGGATGGAATTGTAACACCCATGTTTCCCCCAACTTGTAATTAATCATTAATTAGGATTACCATGTTGTGGCATGGGAATGGTGTAAATGTATTATTGTTTGAATTTCCAATAAATGACTGTGGGGGTGAAGCCTTGAAAGTACTAGCCATGATATCACTAGAGGAAAGAATGTAAAAATGATAAGAGAACAGTTAATAAGAAAAGGACCGGTGGTTGAACCATCAACCACCCCCATGAATGGAAGCATGGTCTAGTTGCAGAAGGTCAGCCCGAAGTACCACAAGGTCCTGCAGACCCAGAATGACATGGGTTTCCCTTCTAACAGAAGAAACAAGATAGGAGGGATGTGTGTGCAAGGCACGCAAGAGAGTGTAAAGAGAAGAGTGGAGAATGTGAGGAACACTCCAGCAGAGAATGAGCCAAAGGCTATGAGATTGATGTTGAGGAAGCATCTGATAAACTGCATCGAGGTTGTGACAGAGAGGAAAAAATATCTGAGAGTGTGCAAAGAACGGGACCTGAGCAGAAGGTCGCGAGCTTGATTCTGAGGAAGCACCTAATAAACCTCACGAAAGATGTGAACGAGAAAGGGTTGTTGAGAATTGGCATAAATTCCATGGTGATATCATGGCTTGGCATGGGGGTGGCTAGAGCGCTAAGAATGAATGCCTCTAAGCCTATGGTTGGGTGGAAGGATGAACACCCACAATTAGTTAGTTGGCTACAACCTGTAATAGATAAGTAATCTCATATCCTTTGTATTTAAGTGGTAACTGTGAATTAAAGTTGGATATCCTATGAATGTTGTAGGGACAGACATGTTTTCTTAATAGTTATATTGTATCGCTTCAATTATTCCTAATTGTTTATTTAAGAAAACAAGAAATTCTATGTCATGTACACATAAATGCCTGAGCCCTATGGTGACGCAAATTAAAATAAATGAACTGTGAATTTGTTGACTTTGGGCATAGCCTCACGTGTGCATGCCGACACTCCCATTCATTCTGAAGGAAGGGGTCAGTTAATCTTAGGAGAGGTGGTGCATGTATGAATAGAGTATTTGTGAGGCGGGCAGAGATCGATAAGCCCCCCTTAAGTTCTAGAGTTGATAAATGAGCGCAAGGGGTGCATGGAGGATTTCTCTAAGTGTTAAGTTTAGGAGAATTAGTGCAAAATACCTAAGTACTTAAGGAGCTGACAAATATCGGGTAGGATAGCAAGTCTCAAGCCTCGAAAGGAGAGATCCTTTCGGAAAATTGAGCATATTCTTCGCACAGGAGGTGAATCTCCCGAAGTCCTGAAGTTAATTTAGGTCGTATATCTGAGGATGCCCGGGAACTATCTCGATCGTCAGATCTACGATATAGTCATCCTAGTGTTGACCACTTCAGGAGGACAGAGGTTTGGTAACACCAAAACCCTCGAAGTCCTGAAGTTAATGTGGACCGTGGATCTAAGGGTCCTTCGGGATCCCTTACGACCGCTCGATCGTGGGGAGGCGTGTATTAACATTGAGATCATGTGGGGGCCCATGTGTCGAGTGATGGCGTTGTCAGGTGTCCCTCTCGGAGTGGCACACATTGGGACAGAAGGGACCCTTGAACGTAAGTTACGAGCCGTAGATCTCTGGGGTCACATAGATACCCTCAAACCGTCAGATTGAGGTTGTGGTTAACCCGACGTTGACCGACTTCGGGAGAAAAGAGGATTTTGCATCGCAAAACTCCTGAAAAGCTGGGAGTCAAAGAAGATCTGATTCATCCAAGCCAAAGGGACAGGTGTCGTCGGATCCTGCACTCCGGAGAGAAGTCACTCTGGGAGAATCGAAGTGTGAAGGCATGATGATTTTTGAAGGTCGGAGTCTCGAAGTCATCCCAGCTATCCGTTGGAAAGGACGCATGGCAGAAGATCTGCCATTTCAGATAAAAGTCACTCTGGGAGAAAAGGGAGTGTGTTGAACAAGAACTCTCGAAGGCCGGAGAGTCGGAGTTCATCTGAATCGTCTGTCAGCTGAGGACAGGTGTCAGCAAATCTTCCATTTTGGAAGATATCCACTTCTGAGGAAAGTGGGGTCGCGCGAGTTAAGAACTCGTGAAGCTTGAACTCTCGAAGTATATCACAACCATCAATCATGATGGATGTGTGGCGCTCGATCTGTAATTCCAGGTATGGAGTACTTGGGAGGAAAAAGGATTTGGAGTGTTCGAAACTCCCAATCGTCGAAGACCTAAAGTAGATCACAGTCGTTGATCACGAGGGACATGTGGTGCTCGATCTATAACTCCAGGTTTGGAGTACTTCAGAGGAAAAAGGCTTTGGAGTGTTCGAGACTCCCAAACGTCGAAGTCCTGAGGTCAATCAGAGCTGTCAAAATCTCTGAGGACACACGGTACCGGATTGTGAACTTCGGAGATTTGCCACTCCAGAGGATTCTCTCAGGGGTTTTCTTGGCGCATGTTGTCTTGGTGTCTAGTCATAGTCATATGCAAGTATAGATGGATGGAAGAATCCGAAGAACTTGGGAGAGGATATATGCCATCTCTGAGCTCGATTCGGAGCATGGAGACTGTGGTTGGAAAGATCTAGAAGAGCATAATGAAATAGAGACCCCACGTGGGGGTTTTGATTTTCCTAAGAAAAATGAAATTTTGAATCCCCCACCATGGGTGTGTTACAAACCTAGTAGGTAAAATCATTCTAATCAAATCCGTTTTCTCTACTCTGATTATTTTTTAGTGTGCAGGGCTTTTAGCACCCAAAGGAATCCTTGAAAAAATCTCAAAATATCTCTGAGGTTTTCTTTGGGAAGGTGGGAAAATAAACATAAAAAAAATCACCTTGTCAATTGGGCAATTGTATGTCAACCCTCGGGAAAAGGTGTCCTGGCCTTTCGCAAACCCTCTCTTATGAATATATCTCTGGGAGAAAATTTGGTTTGGTGTCTCATATTCGACTCTTTAGATTGGTGGAAGCAATCTATCTTAGCGAAATACATCGGCTCCCCCATAATTCGCAGTCTAGACACCCCCCTTCTCCCTTCAAAAGGCTCCCCTATTTGAAAATTGAGAATAACGGAAGCTCCTCTCATACAATCAAAGATTTATTGGACTCCTGGGAATGGCACCCTCATCAATGTATGTACGGACAGCATTTTGGGAAAGATACCCTTGGAAAAAATTAATATTCTTAACCCTATTAGACTCTAGTGTATTTCAAATGGCTTCTTCAAGCTAAAGGATTTCTCTGAATGGACAACAACTAGTCTGTGGAAATTTTGGAAAACTCTATCACCACCTTCTCATCTCCTCTCACTTCTACCCACCCTCCTTGATGATCTCTATGGATGTGCCCCTTTAAACTTACAATGCAGAGATACTTGTTCTTGTGGATCGTCAAAATATTCAATCAAACAAGGATATTTTAGTCTTCTCGCAAATATCCCTGGGCCACCTTCCTCCAATATCTAGTCCTATGTGTGGTACGAACCCTCTCTTCCAAAAATTAACGCCTTTATTTGTGTCATTGTCACATACCCACTACCTCAATCAAATTTTTCGTTGATTTTTGCTGAATCAGAGCCCCCGAATTACCTACGGAGGCCTAGCGCAAGCTAGATATTTCTCTCTCTCTGTTCCCATGTGATCGCGGGTCATGGTCATAGTTCAAATAATCATGGTGCCTCTTTGTATTTTGCGCCTCGGTGCTACAGGGGTGTCGAATCGTTCGACTCTGCAATCGTCGAACCCCGGCAGGGCTAGCGAACGGTCAATAGGGACGAATCCCAACAAGGCTAGAGAACAACCAATGAGAACAGGCAAGGTCGCACGGTTAAGTGGAGTACAGGTGGCAGAGGGGGAAATGCGACACGGTAGTCGACAGGACAGGAGGGGGCCCCACTTCACACACCACACTATTCTGGACCCCCCCCCATTAAAGGCAGAATGGCAAAGGGGGTCTGGAATTCACATGAGCATCATTGATCAAGGTGAATTAATCTCAACCGTTTGAGAGTTGCATGTCTGATTCCGGACCCCCCCCCCCACCGCTAAAGGAAAAACAGCAAGGGGGCTCCGAAATGAAACCTCAACCATAGATCTGGGCATGTGGACTCTTACCCTAAGGCGTATTCGTGCCCCGTCTTAAAGTTGACGTCTCTTCTCCACATCTGACGGTCATCCCAGACCCTGGATCCTCTGAAAGGATCTTGTTCGTTCATCACTTGTAAAGTTTGAGAGGGGTCGAGGAACTATTCTTTGCATTCCTTTCCCCCCCCCCCCACATCTACAGGTGTCACAGACTCCAGATCCTCCGAAAGGATCTCACCCGTTAATCGATACTTAACCTTCATACTAACAGGCAGGGGTTTGCAAGTCTTAATTTCGGGATTTGTTGGCACAGGGAAGCATGCCCCTCGGTGTCCCGAGTACCGAAATGCCGAAGTGTCGAATATGCCTCGTTTGGAAATTATCCCCCATGGGCTATGCCTTGGCCGATATGACCTCTTCTCATATGACCACAGTTTTATTTCCGTCAGGATTTATCAAGGCGAGAGCCTGACCTCTTGTCAATGGGACTCCCGAATCCTTGATCCCTGATTTCCCGAAATGAGTAATCCGATGACACGTGGCCTCCCGAAATCGGGCAGCCCAGATCTATCCCAGGGTTTCCACCCTAGAAAGTCCCGACCTCTCGTCACTACCACTCCCAAGTTCGTGATTCCCGATTTCCCGAAATGGGAAATCTCACGACACGTGGCCTCCGTCAATCAGACGGTTCAGATCTATCCCGGGGTTTTCACCATGGAAAATCCCGAACTCTCGTCACCAGGACTCCCGAGTTCGCGATTCCCGATTCCCCTAAATGGGTAATCTCACGACACGTGGCCTCCATCATTCGGAGGGTTCAGATCTATTCCAGGGTTTTCACCATGGAAAATCCTGAACTCTCATCACCAAGACTTCCGAGCTCGCGATTCTCAATTCCCCGAAATGGGTAATCTCACGACACATGTCCTCCGTCATTCGGATGGTTCAGATCTATTCCAAGGCTTTCACCCCTATACACTGGGGTTTTAACCCTCGGGTAACTCTTGACAGATCCAACGGCTGTCGGGTTTTCTAGCCGAGATCTGACGGCTCAGATTGGTTCCTACCCGTGCATTCTTCCACGACTCCCTGGACGTGGAAAAATCAACGGTCCAGATACTCCCATGGTCCTTGGATATCTACGGTCCCGATTTCTTCGTTGCCCACAAAGACACAGAAAACAAAGGGGTAAGGCATTTAACACCCTACTTACTCCTACCAATCTAACGGTCATGTGTGACCACAAGTTTCCCGATGGAATCTCGTCCGTCGATTAATACCTATCAGGGTTAAGGCACTTAACACTCCATCTTCTTCTTTCGATCTGACGGTCGTGAGTGACCATAGATCTCCCAACGGGATCTCATCCGTTGATTCGATACTTCATCCTTATACTGCCATCTCGGGTTTTCAAGAGGATCGTTCCTCCTCATGCAGGGTTACTAAGGCCTTACGCCTTCACATTCTCTTTCCCGGTTCTTGATGGGATTTTCAAGGAGGGTATCTCTATGGGGAGGTTCACCCAGGGTACTATCTGAGGTAGATAAGGGTATCGTCCTCCCGAGAACTAGACGTGAAGTCTGAATTAGATCAGTACGCATATAAATAACGATTCATGAGGACATAAGCCATACGTAGTCTTTCCATACAAATATACAACTACTAGTACTGATCAAAACACCATACAGACATTCTTATAATGAAATCATTCACAGTTTCACAGCTTATGAGCATAATTATCAGAATACATATATTTCAAGATGCCAAAGGCAAAACAATTATCATAAAGTAACACCAGAAGTTATGCAATTGTTGAGAGGGGTGCTCGTTTCCACCCAACCGTAGGCTCAGCGACTCCCAGCGGATTTACCACTAGCCACCCCCGAGATGAGACCACGATGTTGTGAGACTGTGTCTTTGTTTACCAGTGACCAGAAGTGAAGGTTACTCTCCTTCCTCTCTGCTATCACTCACTCTGCATATCGCTAGAGTTCTCTTCCTCCCCTTGCGTTTTCCCCCAATCGCTTCTTCCCCAGACCTTATCCTCTTGCGAGGTTGCGTGTGGCGTGATTTCCCTCGCGCTGGTCAGGTCTGACAACTCTACGAATGGGCGGTTCACCTCCCCATCCCTCATTAATTTCTGAGGAGCCATCTACCTACAAGTCTGCGAGACATTTAATTCGGGGCCAGCGAGCTGCTTTTGGTTCTCCGGGCCAGTAGAGTCCAAATACGGTATTGATTCTCGGTGGAAGTTAACGCCACCTTTCCAGGTGCCTTCCACCGCCATCGTGGTCTCTTTTTCAGCACATCCCCTCTCAGCAGACATGCAATATAAATTCTTAATGTTATTCACATTCATTGACCTTTTCCATAAGGTCCATTCACATCACATATTCACATTCATGAGTTTGCCATAGTTCTGGCCAGTCCAGTTATTTTTACAAACTGGGGGAAACATGGTGTTATAGTCATGGTACACAAAAAAATTCTAACAGCTGAAAATCTCCAAAAACGAGGCATCGTTGGACCATCTAGATGCACCCTATGTATGGATTTTGAGGAGCCAATTCAACATTTGTTCTTTGAATGTCCCCTCTCCATACAGATTTGGGACCTCATGATCACCCCTCTTCAATCTCTTTTCCACCCTCCTTCCAACTAGAATGATATGTTCATTCATTGGAAGCAAATATATGTTAGAAGCTTCAATAAAAAACTCCTTTTTCCAAGTCTTTGGAGGCAGAGTCCAAAGATCATCTGCTGTGGAATTTGGTTAGCAAGAAACAAGGCCATTTTCCAAAACAAATCTCTTCCACCACAACGGATTTTTGCACAATTTTGTGGTCTCCTTTCGGAAGTTTTTACTATTCAAAATAAACTTCTTGTTAATAAAGCCCCACTTACAGACTCAGAGCAGATTTGGATAACTAGCATCTTAAGAAATTGCCCCGTCATTTGCACCCACCCAATGTCAATACATTTCAAATAGCAATTGTGTTTTTCCAATCAAGACTTCCACCAATGGAAACATCAACAACAATCTCTCCTCTTCTTTTTCGATGGAGCTTCGATAGGAAAGCCAAGGGAAGAAGGTGCGATGGGAGTTTTCTACGACTCTGAAGGAAACAAGGTCTTGGAATTTTCTTGGGGACTAGGAAACACTACTAATAACCATGTAGAGGTCCTCACGACCTACATAGGACTTCGTCTCATTCCATAGAATAGATCTAAAAGACTCATGGTTATTGGTGACTTTGGTTTGATTATAAGGGGACTCTGCAAATATCTCAAGATGGCACACCCCAACATCTCTAGAACTCTTCTTCGAATCAAAGATATGGAAAAAAAAATTGACAAAAATTCCTATTATCATGTGCTACGAACTCATAACACTGTTGTTGATTCCCTCGCTAAAGAAGCAAAAGATCTTACATCCATGAATTTTAAACCCAATTCCTCTTTCAGCCATGTTGCCATCCCCTAAGCATTTTTCACCTTTTAGGCCACCTCTCTTGAACGTTTTGTCGTGAACACTCTCCCTTCACATCCATCCTCAACACGTCAACATGTGCCCCCTCCTACCTCCACGTGTATTCACTTCTCGCAAACGTCGTTTGTCATCTCACACGTCCCTTCTCATGCTTCATATAAACACTATGATCTCTCCCTCACGTCTTCATCTAAACACTTCGGCCTCTCCCCCGCGTCAACTCTCATACTTGGGTACTGGGAAATCCTTCCTGCAACCCTCCTTAAATGACTTCGATATTTCGATGGTACACTTCCCTAACCTTACCTCTCACCAGAAACTTGTGTGCCTTGCACTTCATTTCCAACATGAATTCCGATTTCAATCTTCACGACCCTCTACCTTCATCTTATCTTGTTTATGTAAAAGGAAAGTGTTTGAATTTCAAAGGTGGCGACTATGTTGGTTGTTGTTGGCTCTTACCTTGGCGCATCTGGTTCGCATTTTTTTCCCTCCCCAACATAATTATGTGGTGACGCGACAGGGGAAATTGTCATTGTTTAGAGTGTTCCATGGGTAGGCTTCAGGATCAAATGTATACACAGCAGGAGGAAATTTCCTATCTTAAGTCACAGACCAAGAAGCAAGCGCAACAGCTACAGGCACAGGAACAGTGACAATGGAGAAATGGCTCTTGTAATGAGATCGATCAATAGAAACTCTTCCCTCGTATGCTCTATATGTTGGTCTCAGCATCAGCATTAGCATGGTGTTCAAGATTTAATTCATACCTCTTCTTTTGTAGAGTCCAAAGCCTCAAGTGAGGCATTTCTCCCATTCCAGCGCACAATTGTGCCTCAAGCTCCAACAGAGGGACAAGCAACACCTCCAGAACCAAATGCAGGCCAAAAACGGAGTTTCAACATCATAACCAGGTGGACACAATCCTACATTTAAATTAGTTAGTATGGTTAGCAAATGTGTGTACCTACTCTGCTCCTTTGTTGCCATATTCCCATGGAATTTTTTCTATAATCAGTAATATCTTATAAAATAACTTACAGGAAAGAATAGGGATAGAAACATCAAGTTTGTTTTACACGTTCTCTGTATACTGTTGTATTTTTGGCCCTTTTTGGAGAATTCTAGGCCCTTTCTAATTTTAGAAATATATGTTTTTGTTAAAAAAAAAATGAAGGTGCCATGGGATTAGTCCAAAACCACTGAATAGAAATGACAGCGTCAATAAGTGTTGCAGAAGTTTAGGCATATAGATATGAATAAGTCCCACTTATCCTTCTTGCTGACACAATTATAAATCCATGGGAAATGATGGCCAAATTACTCAACACGACGATTGCAAGAAGAGCAACTACTATCATCACTACTTTATTATTAGTGAAAAATTATGCAAATCCATTCCTTGTAATAAAGATCATAGACATCATAATGGAACCCGCTAAAAAGGTTGTACATGTTATCCCCTAGCCTAGGGATAACTAAGGAGATCATGTCTCAGGGCCCACAGGTAATAGACATGGAGTATCGAGAGCCAGACGACTTGAGCATGGCCCTAGAGGACCCCTCTTTTCTTCAGTGCAGTCCACTTGTCACCAAAAGCAGCATCCATCCCACCAGCATGGTCCTCAAGTAACGGTGAGTCTTGTTCCATGAGGTAATGAGTCTGGGTATCATGGTATGTATCACTCTGATTTTTTAAGCACTTGAATATGTTGTATTGAATACTTCTTCATTTCATGATGTTTACTTGGAAATTATTTTATTTTCCTCGTTCATACCTGGAAGGATAACATGGTGCCATAGAAGTTTATTTCCCTTTAGGATGGATTGTTACTGGGTGGGTTTGTGAAAATTCATCGTTTGTTCCCTCCATACTTATGATTTTATAACTTTGTTCATTTCATTTCCCCTATCCTTGTTTGGGCATTGGGATTGGATACACTAGGAAGGGTTGTACCTTACCTCATGGTAAGAAGGGGCTAAAATTCCCAGAGGGAAAAAGTAGTTGGTAAGAGTTAAAATTCAATATTGAAACCTTTGAGATGCTTCGCCCAGGGATCCCCAAGAAAGCAATGAAAATATTCTCAGTAAGAAAATGGGACCCATAAGATACATAAACACTCAAGGTACTAGTTGATGGATAGGATCTCTCATCGCAATCCAACCTATTATGACCATGGGCATGTAGCGATATGACACTACCACCTATCTGGTCGCCAAACCACGATAGTGGCTCTTGGTGGCATAGCCAAGAGAAAGGGGGTCTCATCACGAGAAATCCTTCTCATTTCCGTGAAATGTTTGTGGATAACGTTGTCACCTCTAGTCATCAAGCTAGGATAGTGGCCCTCAACTATTCCCTTGAAGCACAAAATAAAATTATCAAAAGAAATAAAGCTATGAATAAAAGGAAATGAATGGGCCGGGAAACAATTGCATTTATGACAAGGTGCATCTCGCCCTCTACAAAGGAACCCATCGGTAAGATTTTACATTTCTTTGTAATTACATGCACCCTATGCCCAAACACTTACCCCATTCCACCTCATACACTTACATGAATTGGATTAGATCCCACCTAGGAAACACCCCAAGCTTAAGAGAGTTTATCCCAATAGAACACCCTGAGACCTTCTCCAAACATAACTTGTCAAATTGCATAACGTCTTTGAGCATTTGTCTGGGTTAAGGGGGGTTTGATGCACATGTTTGGGTAATTTAATTATTAGATGTGATTTACATGCTATGATCCCTATGACTTATGGACCCTTGGAGGGCGTACTTATTTTTGTTGCAGGACCTTGCCCGATGGACAGGTGCACATGAGGGAATGATTAGCTCAGACCTTCATGGGGGCTTAAAGCACACAGATGGATGTTGCAACCCCATCCAGGGGTAAGAAGAAATTGAAGACTTGCACCAGGAAAAAGAAGGGTGTTGCCTTTGGAGGCACCATGGTAGACCTAGAACCACGGGGACCTTTCTCTTCCACATGGACGTTAGACCTTGAGGGCCCTGGACGTCACCATAATAACCCTAGACATCATCCACGGCTAGGGTTTTCATTTTGCAGGCATTTATGAGCTTGGTGGCACGTGTGGGCATCATCTAGGTCTTCTGGAAGTCAAGCGTCCCACATTTCTATCTCAATGTTCCACCTATGGGCCTCAATGTCACCCTAGAAGGGCATGACGTCACCCTTGGAGGTGTCTTTAGATGAAAATTAATTTTAGTTATGTCAAATTTGAATTTTATTGTAAATTGGCCAGGTTTGCCTTGTTTTTTAACAAGAAAATTAATTAAAGGTCAAACTTTTGTATAAATAAACATAAATTACTCTCATTTTTACATCACAACTTCTCATACAAGAGAAGAGGCTTGAAATTTTTGTCCTAGTGAGGGATATTGGCTGAAATTGTGAGGCACACTCTTGTATAAGGCTATTTTTGGCAACTTGGATCAATCTTGGAAGTTTTTATGGTGATCTTGCATGGTATTTTCATGATTATTCTTGGTGCAAGTAAGTAAAATCTACATTTTTGGTCATATGTTGAATGTTTTGTGTATAGTTTTATTTTCTCATACAAGATTATGAAATTCCATGGTATACTTAATGTTTGAAGTAAGAAACTTAAATTGCTACTTTATTACATTCTATTCGCCAGTATTTTCATTGAATTGATCTAATGACTAGTGAAACTCTAGAGCCCTAAATTTCTAGCACTCTAAGGATTTTGACTTTGTTATATTTGCATAGTTTTTACTCCATAAGAAGCCTAAGGAGAGCAAGGTGTTAGTGCCTAGAATTGCCTACACCCTAGCATCTTGTATCTTGAGGTCAGTGCATAGAGGGACTTAAGTTACTACTTCTCCTATCCATTTTCCCTCTTAGACTTTTGTGCATTATCAAATTGATTTGCAACCTTAGAAGAAGTTGTCCACTTTGACTACATAAGCCCTAGAAGGCACTAGTTATTGCCTCTTTCTTGTTGAAGGATTGATTAAACAATCAAACACTCTTCTCCTAAGATTTTACTAACTATTTTAAACCTTATTTTATCCTAGATCACTAACTTATTTGTTGTTTTTATAAATGTTTTCTACAGCTATCTAACTGCAGCAAATTTTTTGCATACTCAAAAATAATTGCTAGCTAACCATTTCATAAACTGCTTATGACAAGTTATTATCATACTACTTAGTCAATGATATATTTTCATTTTTTTTCAAGCTTTTCTGAGGAGTATTTGTTGCAGTTGTTACATTTTATCAGTTGTTGTTGTAAACTTATTAACTCTTGCAATTTTATATCAGCTAGCACTTATTTTCACTATCCATTGTCTATTGAGGTGTTATTATCATATTTGTACTTGGAATTATTGTATATGCATCCTATATTGTCTTGTTCCAAGTAGGTACATCAAGTACTTCATTAACCTCATCTTTTAGACACAGACTTAGTGACTTTGGTAACTAGTGAGAGGGGGGAATATATCTTGACCATAACCCTAATTTTCCAGCCCTTTAGGTTATCGGGGACGCCTCCCCTAAGGTGGACCCTGTCTATCCCTAAAAAGTGGGGATTTCATATTAAGGTGACAGTGATAGGATATCCTATTTGTTACGGAAATATCCCTTACTTGCCTTGGTATTTGGGCAAGTACAGATTGTGCGATAACATTTTTGGCACCGTTGTCGGGGAATACTAAGTCAATATTCCTCAACGAAACTTTTTCGGTAAGCCTTTCCCTCAATGCCTTCAACTTATGAAGCTTACCTTGTAACATCCCGCTCTGGCGCACTGAGAAAACTTATTATTTGAGGACACTTGCTCGCAAGTGATATGGACTTTTCTGATGTTAAAACATTTATACTTGATTATGATGCGTTATGATAGACGACACGATGTTTTACCATTTGATGTAGACATGTGTTATTGACTCAGTTTTATTGAGTGTGCAGGGTTTTGGAACTTGATGATGCTGAGGCATCAGTGGAACCCCTTGGACTCTGGATTGAGTCAGGGAGTGTGCTATTGGGTTGATTTATTTACTGTGATATTTCATTTGATTTGATGATATGATGTTGACATTTCTAACATGATTGTTGATGGTGCAGGCTGACGATAGCTTGCCGACCAGACTCACATATGGAATAAAGGGGCCACACACGATTTCCAGAGAGGTTGAGGGAGAGGCGTGGACAGCAGCCCTGCCATAGCCTACTAGCACTCTCGCTGTGGCTCGAACTGTAGGTTAATGATTACCTAGTTCGAGAGGATCCACGATGTCGTGAGGGAAGACTGTGACAGTCGCTCACGATGATCCTAAGGGGCGCGCAATAAGGCAAGGGCCTTATTCCTTAGAGCCCTTAGTCTCCCACAAGTTCACCTGGCGGAGTGTTGACTCTAGGGGTTATAGATGTCTACCAATCAGTCAAGTCGGTGAGTGGCACCCTTGGAGCACGTGGTGCATCCTGAAGGGCACGTCGCGCAAAAGAAACACAAGTTGGCGAGTGGCACCCTTGCAGCACGTGGTGCATCCTGAAGGGCACGTTGCGCAAAAGAAACGAACGAGACGAGTGGCACCCTTGGAGCACGTAGTGCGTCCTGAAGGGCACGTCGCACTGATGATGAGGAAGAAATAAACCTAGACGGCCCTAAGACATTAACACCTTAAGAAATCCTTAAACAACTCCCCTAACCAATTGTCGCCTAGCTCAGAATCTAAGTCCTAAGCCTAAGACTTTTCTAAGGTAAAAAAATTTAGTGTAACCTTAAAGAAAAAGGCCCTAGCATAAAAATAAAAATTCACACAAAAAACCCACTTAAGTAATAGTTGGGACTTCATAAAATTCTTGGCGTAAATGAAGAGAGTAAGGATTTAAATAAACTAAGGGATTTAAAAAAATTGCAAAGAAGAAATTAATTCCTAACTTGTGAAAGAACACAAGATATTAAATAAAATAAAATAAAAAGGATTAATAAAATAGGGAACTAAGTAATAAAGGAAACATAGACAATTAATAAGTAATAAAATTATTTAACGTGTGGGAGTATAAAAGTTATGAGTTTAAAAATAAAATGAAAAGATTAACTAGCGCATTTACTTTTTGGTTTAAAAAAAAAGGGGAATAATAAAAATAGGGAAATGAGCCTTTTAATAAATTTAAAGAAATAAATTTGGAGAAACGTGGGGGATGAGTGACACTTGTAAGACAGAGAATTTTTAGAGGGTTTTCATTAAAACTTAAATGAAATGTGATTTAGGGCAAGAGGGGGTCTCAAAATTCTATAAAAGAAAGGTAGATGAGGAAGATAGGGGGAGATTATTAGCGTAACGTTACGCTGTCGGATTTGGACTGGACTGATTGCTTGTGAGGAGTTGGGATTTTCTCATCTTGTATTGGAGTGGTAGCTCAGTCTTGCGAGGCGAGTTGGGAATCTAGGCATACCTTATGGATTTGTGTGGCCCCTTTGCGGCTTGGGGGGATAAGGAGGAAGCAGAGTACCCCTAGCGATTGGTTGGGAGGTACCGGTGAGCTCTCTACGGTCGGAAAGCGGGAGCGGCATGGAGCGTGGGACACGGCACGGAGCGAGGGACTTCTTCCGAAGCGGGCGAAAGGCTACGGTATGATTTTATTTCTGGTAGAGTAGAAGGCATTTGGATATATGGTTAGATCTGCATGTGTTTTAAATGGGTAAACTGGTTGTAGTTCATGACTGAATTTTTGTTATGCTTGGTTGAATGCTTGTTGATGGGTTTTCATGACCTTCCTTGGATCTGTACGATCTCCCGTTGTGCCTTGCATTTTTTTTGTATGCGTATTTACATTTCCCTGGGCGTTTTTACCTTGTCGTGAGCATTCTACCTTTCTGTGGGGGTTTTTGCAATTCGTTGTGGTATATTACTTTATTTTGGGCGTTTTATATATTATTTCTGGTGTTTTTAGTGACTGTGGGCATTTCCATTGTGACTGGGGCATTTTATTTTATTGAGGACGTTTTCATTGACTGTGGGCCTGCGGTTGGATATTTTTTTTTATATAACTAAAAACAAATAGACATACTGCCCCCTCCTGCATTAAACCCTGTGGTGTTGAATTCGATTGCGCGCTCTGGAATTCGTTTGCCTTGTTATTTATCTTATGAACAGTTTTTAAGTTCCTTACTCTACCTTCGTGCTCCACTCAAATGTCTCTGCGGTAACAGTTATCTTACCCAGGCGTTTTTCCCCCTTTTTTTTATGCATTTTATTATTGAGTGTTGGCGCCTCTTTTTCTTGAGAGCAACCTTTACTTACCTGACCCAACTCCTGGGCGAACTCATGAAGGCGTTTTTTATTTTATCACTTAAGGGGAGTTAGTCGTTGGGTTCGAGTGAGGTAAGTTGATTGTCAACTGGAGCGTCTTACCTGGGCATTTCCTCGGAGGAATCCCGTCACCTGCGAGTCTCCAGACCTGAGCGACTGTGTGTGTGCGCTTGCACCCGTGAGTGTTGAACGGCATGGTGTTTGAGTGAATCGAGGTGCCAGTCTGTCAAGCACAGCGAGCATTTATGCCCCTTCTGGAGAGCTACACAGCGACTGTCCTTGACCTTATTGTTACCTCCGCGATCCACTCCAACCCTTGAATGCAGTTCGATGGCCACCTAATCAAAACGACTGCCATTAAAAATCCTTTACAGTTGTCAAAATCTGTTTATGCTAAATGTTTGGGGATTTAAAGCTAACCTCTTGCTGACGACGACAAATCCTTCCAGAACCCGTTATAATTCCACTAACTTTTTGATACCTTCTTACGCCTTGAACCGTGCCCTCAAGAAGGAAGGGGATAATCCTAAAATTATTATAATCTCGGATTCTCCTTGCAGCTATACTTTCTTCCACTGCAGATACTGCCCCATTTCTTCGTCGTAGTTAGTTGAAAATACCTATAAATCGGGCCTTTGTATTCCTGTCATGCTATCGGGGTGCCGAGAAGCACATGAACCTTTTAGGGTAGACTCTATTCCAGAATGGATGAGGGGTTTGAGTAATTCCATTTTTCTGTTTAAATTAACCTTATATGGTCATGATGATTACGGATACTGATAATTTGTTAAAATTGACCTGTTGATTTGAGCTGTCTCGTTTTCTATGATTATGATGGAATAGTTCTGCTTTTCCTTCCATAACATTTGGACATTGAGTTATTCTACTGAATTAAATGGTTATATTACAGTTTTCCTTGCCAATAGTATTATAATGATTAGTTCTGTTTTATTTTTTCCTTCCACAAAAACTTGATATTTATATATTCCCATGAATGTAATGGAATGTAGTGCGTTAGAATGAGATGTTAATGCAATTATAAAATGCAATATTAAAATACAATATCAATATTGTTTATGGTAAGTTTTGTTGTAATGTGACCTCGTTGTTATCTTAAATGGCAATTATAAAATGCAATTATAAAATGAATTATTAAAATACAATATTAATATTGTTCTAAGGAAGGTTATGTTGTAATATGACTTTTTGGTTATCTTAAATGGCAAGAATTATGGCTAGTATAAAAGGCAATAATAGTATTGTTTTATGGTAAGATTTCGTCAATTGTTGGGAATTATGGCAAAAAAAAATGTATTGCGGATATTGTTTCAGGTCAATGCTGTTAAAATTGTTGGATTTGTTAACACAAAAATGTATGGTCGATGAACTAAGCACAATTAGTTGTGATGAGATGTACCTGAGGAATAACAATTAATTGAATTTCCATTATTTCCAAAGCGTTGATTGAGTAACATGTCGATTAACGAAATTTAAAATGGAGAATTTGGGCAATGACTAATACCTATTGGGTCATAGTTAATGCCTTGTCTTAACCATGTGCGGTCATAGTCGGAGCCCTTCTGATTGTGTCTTCCGTAGAGGACGTGGTTGATTCTTTCAATCCTTGTTGTACTTCGGTGAGCGTTTAGTTGCTTTGTCTGCTAGTGTCGAGCGGGATGTAGACACCTCATTGTAGCCCAGTATATAAGTATGTGTGTGATTATTTTTTTGTAAAGAATCTTGTGCCGTATCAAGAGTCTCAGACCCTTTAAAGGTAGGGTTTCCACTCTTGCGACACACCTGATGGAGATTACTAGTTTCTGCCTGAGCAGTCGGCCAGGAGCCTATCTGACCTTCTCTCTCTCCGGAGCAGAGAACTAAGATTAAATGCCCTGCTTTCCTATGAAGAAATAGTAAGATCTACTACTATGGATCCTTCCCTCTGTGTTTGTACTGTGCATAACCCAGTATGTCATTAAATGTTTGCGTTGTGTGTCGTGTGTCTATGGTCGTTTATTGCTTGCAGTTACCCGTTGTGTGCCCTCAGTATTCTTGTGATGAACATCGTGGTTGCGTCTTGTTGGTTGTCGAGTGGCGACGTAGAGTCAAGTGTGTCTGTTACTTCTACACGCGTGCACACACCTTAAACAAAAAAAAAATTGCACATGTTATCAGAGTTCTTGTCGTAATGAGGAGGTCGTTACATATGGTATCAGAGCGAGGTTCGACCCGCGACTTGGGATTCGCTACGGCTTTCGTTGGCATGATTAGATTTGATTATACTGTTGTTGATCAAGTTGATTGTGTGTGTGCACGGTAATCATGGTTAGAGGACGTCGCGGAGGCAGACGACGGGGTACTAGGGGAGGAGGTGTGACGCCTCTAGTAGCATCCACGCCTGAGGGGTCTAATCCCTAGGGAGGCGAGCAGGTTATTGGACAGGAGCATATAGAAGTGGGCGATGTTGTGGGGATGATGAGATCTTTTCAGCGCATGTCCAAGGCACTGATCAGCCGATTGGACAGAGACGAGGCTAGGGCGTCGGCACCCACTGAGGTTTCACCGCGCGCACCGACCGTTACAGGTAGCATTCACCATGAACTCGAGAAGATAAAATTTCCCAAGTTCTTTGGTGCCCCGGATGGCGCCGCCGCCGAGGCATGGTTGGAGAATATGGCGATGTGCTTCGCACTTCGCAATTATACATCCAACATGAAGGTCCGCATGGCGGTCTTTCAACTGAAGGGGAGCGCTCTTCTATGGTGGAAGATGCTCCTGCTGCAGCTGAACATGGTCGTTGAAGACGTGTCATGGGAACTGTTTGAGGAACGGTTCCGAGAGAGGTACCTTTCTGAGGAATTCATTGAGTGTCAGCTCAATGAGTTCAACGCATTACGACAGGGAGGTCGTACGGTGCCCGAGTACGAGGCACGTTTTATGGAGCTGCTCTGGTATGCTCTGCACCTTAACACTGAGAAGCTCAAGGTCAACAGGTTCGTGTTTGGCCTTAACGGCAGCCTGCGTGCAAAGGTTAGGATCTTGATGCCTCAAACCTTGCACGACGTTGTCCATAAGGCCCTCATAGCAGAGGAGGAGCTTATCAGTGGGGGTCAGACCAGGACTTCGGCGAGACCCGTAGGGTAGGGGTCATCTGGTACACCGTAGCATTAGACACCAGCGAGGCATACGTCGAGATATCGCGGCTTCCAGAGAGGATCTACTTTCACTACACCCAGATGACCGTCGCCTCGGCAGTGGACACCTTATCGAGGACCACAGCACTAGCAGCAGCGTCGCCTGCAGCAACAGTAGTTTAGGCATGTTCAGCAGAACAGACCAGGGTTTTAGGCCGGTGGGCAGTCATCTTTTACTTCGGGTACCAGGACTACTGGGCCGAAGAAGGGGTGTTGGACGTGTGGGGAGCCACACTACCAGCGTGACTGTCCTGTGGAGAGGACCAGGGCATCCGGATCAGTCGGACCCACTACAGTGGGAGATATGGGCAAGGCCCATCGGATTCATGCAGCGGTGAATAACCGCCAGGCAGAGCACTAGTCGACTGTGCTCGAGACGACAGGTACTGTCACTGACCAGACCCTTAGTATTTTGATAGACCTAGGTGCTACTGAGAGTTTCATTTCTGGTGCAGCACTAAAAAGGATTAAGGTAAAAGCAGTCGAACAAGATGAGTTTAGCTTCGTGGAGATGGCTTCGGGAGCCAAACAGAAGGTTGGAGGAAAGGTTACGGGTTGTGCCCTTAACCTGGGAGAGTTTGTCACGAGGGTCAACTTGTACGTCACGATCTTAGGATCTTATGACGTCATAATCGGTATGGATTGGTTGGAATCGCATGAGGCGATACTCAACTGTAAGATGAAACGGTTGAGCTTGGTTGATGACGAAGCACAGAGACGTGTGATTGTAGGACAGAACCAAGGATTTTCCCTGCGGTTCGTCTCTTCCTTACAGTTACGGAAGAGTATGCGCAAGGGGTGAAAACTTTATGTGATCCTTGCGCTAAACGAGAAGGGAGTAGCGGAAGGTCTAGAACACCTTCCAGTGGTGAAGGAGTTTGCGGACGTATTTACAGAGGAGTTGCTTGCGATGTCTTCGGAAAGGGAACTGGAGTTTACCATAGACCTAAAACCGAGGACCGAACCGATAGCAAGAACGCCTTATCGAATGTTGACCCCAGAGTTGCAAGAGCTGAAAATGAAACTGAAGGAGTTGTTGGACCTGGGACTGATACGCCCTAGTGTGTCACTGTGGGGTGCACCAGTTATTTTCATACGAAAGAAAGACGGATCATGGAGGCTTTGTATTGACTACCGTCAATTGAACAAGGCTACGATCAAGAATCAGTATCCCTTACCAAGAATTGATGATCTGTTCGATCAAATAAAAGGTGCGACGGTGTTCTCCAAGATCGATTTGTGATCAGGGTATCACCAGTTATGGATCAAGGAGGATGACGTCCCTAAGACCGCCTTCAAGACAAGATTTGGACATTACGAGTTTATTGTTTTACCGTTTGGACTGACAAACGCCCCAGGGGTATTCATGAGTTTGATGAACGGGGTGTTCCGCGAGTACTTGTACAAGTCCGTCCAAGTATTCATTGACGATATCTTGATCTACTCTCGGACGATAGAGGAGCATGACGAGCACTTGCGCTTGGTACTACAGTGTCTACGAGAGCACAAATTGTATGGGAAGTTGTCCGAATGCACTTTTTACCAATCGAGGATTCACTACTTAGGGCATGTCATCTCCGGCGAAGGTATCGTCGTGGATCCAGCCAAGGTTGAGGATATTATGGAATGGCCTGCGCCAACAAATGTCACAGAAGTGCGTATTTTTATGGGTTTAGCAGGATACTATCGACGGTTTGTCGAGGGATTTTCGAAGATAGCAAATCCGATCACGGAATTGCAGAAGAAAAACAAGAAGTTTGTCTGGATGGAGAAATGCACGGAAGCATTTCGGAGGCTTAAAGAGTTGTTGACAACAGCGCCGATACTAAAGGTCCCTGACATGGACGCGGACTTCTTGGTATGCACGGAGGCATCCAAGGAAGGTTTAGGCGGAGTCTTGATGCAAGACGGACGAGTGATTGCTTACATTTCGAGGAATATGAGAAGGCATGAGGAGAACTACGCGACGCACGATTTGGAGCTTTTAGCCATCGTATATGCCTTGAAGGTTTGGAGACACTACCTTGTTGGACGGAAATTTGAATTAAAGACCGATCATTGTGGGATGCAACACATTTTCATGCAAAGTGACCTGAACGCGCGACAACGGCATTGGTCGAAATTGCTTAGTGAGTACGACTTCGAGATTACTTACATAAAGGGAACAGTGAACCGAGTGGCGGATTCTTTGAGTCAGAGGCCACGCATCTTTTCGGTGTTTCCCATTCAAACGAATCTACATGAGAAGATTCTCACTTTACAGCGTGAAGATGACTGGTACAAACAAGTTGAGGATTTTATCGGACAAAACACGATGATGTTACCACGATATGAGGTATTTTCTTTTGATAGCGATGCATTATTGAGGTTTAGAGGTCGGATTTACGTACCTCTAAACGACGAGTTGAGGATGTTGATCCTGAGCGAGGCTCATAGAGAAGTTTACATGGCTCACCCGGGGGTTACAAAGATGAGGGCAGACCTTAAACCATTATTCTTCTGGAAGGGAATGAAGGCTGACATTGTCAACTATGTGCCCAGATGTCTAGAGTGTCAGCAGGTAAAGGTTGAACATAGACACCAGGAAGGATTACTTCAACCACATGCCATTCCAGAATCGAAATGGGAAGTTATTTCGATGGATTTTATTGTTGGATTGCCACTGACGGCAAGGAGACACGACTTGATTTTTGTAGAAGTAGACACTCTGACGAAGAGTTCTCACTTTATTCATGTGCGTACGACGTATCAGGCACCTGACATAGCGAGAGTTTTCATCAGTGATATTGTGAGGTTGCATGGCGTGCCTAAGAAGATTATATCCGATCGAGGATCGGTTTTTACTGGATGATTTTGGACGAGTTTCCAAGAGGCCTTGGGAACCCAACTTAATTTTAGTACTGCGTATCACCCGGAGACTGACGGACAGACCGAACGAACGAACCAAACCTTGGAAGACATGTTGCGCATGTACGTGATGGACCAACCGAAGCGTTGGGAGGAATTATTGTCTCTAGTAGAGTTCGCTTACAACAACAGTTACCAGAGCACCATTAAGATGGTGCCTTTTGAGTTTCTTTATGGGCGACCGTGTCGAACGCCCTTGAGTTGGGATCGACTTGAGGATAGGGTCCTGGTGGGACCAGAAGTGATCCAAGAAATGGAAGAGAAAATGCAAACCATAATACAAAGGATTAAGGAAGCACGGGATCGACAGAAGAGTTATGTCGATGCGCACCGAGTCGACCGTAGTTACGAGGTCGGCGATTGAGTCTTCTTGCGAGTTAAACCGCATAAGAGTTCGATCAAGTTCGGAAAGGGAGCTAAACTCTCTCTTAGGTTCGTGGGACCTTTCGAGATCGTGGAGAGAAAGGGGCCCGTGGATTATCGACTAGCCTTGCCTGAGTCTTTGAGGCGTATGCACGATGTTTTTCATGTATCTGTTTTGAGACATTATATTAGTGATCCTACACACGTGATTGAAATGAGTTCCTTGCAGGTATCGGAAGAGAAAGTGCTCACGGTTGAGCCGGTCTGCATCATAGATCATCGCGTTCGATAGTTATGACGTCGAACGGTAGATTAGGTCAAGGTCCAGTGGGACAGTTATAGTCCGCACTCGGCGACCTGGGAGGATGCATATGATATGCTCCAGCAGTTTCCATTTTTGTTTGATAGATAGACTTATGACACTGTGATACTTTTATTTCGGCATTTATACTAAGAAACTTCGGGATGGAGTTTAGACCAAGAGGGGGTGTATGTAACATCCCGCTCTGGCGCACTGAGAAAACTTATTATTTGAGGACACTTGCTCGCAAGTGATCTGGATTTTTCTGATGTTAAAACATTTATACTTGATTATGATGCGTTATGATAGACGACAAGATGTTTTACCATTTGATATAGACAGGTGTTATTTACTCAGTTTTATTGAGTGTGCAGGGTTTTGGACCTTGATGATCCTGAGGCATCGGTGGAACCCCTTGGACTCTGGATTGAGTCAGGGAGTGTGCTATTGGGTTGATTTATTTACTGTGATATTTCATTTGATTTGATGATATGATGTTGACATGTATGACATGATTGTTGATGATGCAGGCTGACGATAGCTTGCTGACCAGACTCACATATGGAGTAAAGGGGCCACACACGATTTCCAGAGAGGTTGAGGGAGAGGCGTGGACAGCAGCCCTACCATAGCCTACTAGCACTCCCACCATGGCTCGAACTGTAGGTTAACGATTACCTAGTTCGAGAGGATCCACGATGTCGTGAGGGCAGACTGTGACAGTCGCTCACGATGATCCTAAGGGGCGCGCAATAAGGCGGGGACCTTATTCCTTCGAGCCCTTAGTCTCCCACAAGTTCACCTGGCGGAGTGTTGACTCCAGGGGTTATAGATGTCTACCAATCAGTCAAGTCGGCGAGTGGCACCCTTGGAGCACGTGGTGCATCCTGAAGGGAACTTCGCGCAAAAGAAACACAAGTTGGCAAGTGGCACCCTTGGAGCACGTGGTGCATCCTGAAGGGCACGTCGCGCAAAATAAACACAAGAAGCGAGTGGAACCCTTGGAGCACGTGGTGCATCCTGAAGGGCACATTGCGCAAAAGAAACGAACGAGGCGAGTGGCACCCTTGGAGCACGTAGTGCGTCCTGAAGGGCACGTCGCACTGATGATGAGGAAGAAATAAACCTAGACGGCCCTAAGACATTAACACCTTAAGAAATCCTTAAACAACTCCCCTAACCAATTGTCGCCTAGCTCAGAATCTAAGTCCTAAGCCTAAGACTTTTATAAGGTAAAAAAATTTAGTGTAACCTTAAAGAAAAAGGCCCTAGAATAAAAATAAAAATTCACACAAAAAACCCACTTAAGTAATAGTTGGGTCTTCATAAAATTCTTGGGGTAAATGAAGAAAGTAAGGATTTAAATAAACTAAGGGATTTAAAAAAATTGCAAAGAATAAATTAATTCCTAACTTGTGAAAGAACACAAGATATTAAATAAAATAAAATAAAAAGAATAAGGGATTAATAAAATAGGGAACTAAGTAATAAAGGAAACATAGACAATTATTAAGTAATAAAATTATTTAACGTGCGGGAGTATAAAAGTTATGAGTTTAAAAATAAAATGAAAATATTAACTAGCGCATTTACTTTTTGGTTTTAAAAAAAAGGAATAATAAAAATACGGAAATGAGCCTTTTAATAAATTTAAAGAAAATAAATTTGGAGAAACGTGGGGGATGATTGACACTTGTAAGACAGATAATTTTTAGAGGGTTTTCATTAAAACTTAAATGAAATGTGATTTAGGGAAAGAGGGGGTCTCAAAATTCTATAAAAGAAAGGTAGATGAGGAAGATAGGGGGGGATTATTAGCGTAACGTTACACTGTTGGATTTGGACTGGATTGATTGCTTGTTAGGAGTTAGGATTTTCTCAGCTTATATTGGAGTGGTAGTTCAGCCTTGCAAGGCGAGATGGGAAGCTAGGCATACCTTATGGATTTGTGTGGCCCCTTTGCGGCTGGGGGGGCTAAGGGGGAAGCAGAGTACCCCTAGAGATTGGCTGGGAGGTACCGGTGAGGTCTCTACGGTCGGCGAGCGGGAGCGACATGGAGCGTGGGACGCGGCACGGAGCAAGGGACTTCTTCCGAAGCGGGCGAAAGGATACGGTATAATTTTGTTTCTAGTAGAGTAGAAGGAATTTGGATATATGGTTAGATCTGCATGTGTTTTAAATGGGTAAACTGGTTGTAGTTCATGACTGAATTTTTTTTATGCTTGGTTGAATGCTTGTTGATGGGTTTTCATGACATTCCTTGGATCTGTATGATCTCTCGTTGTGCCTTGCATTTTTGTTGTTTGCGTATTTACATTTCCCTGGGCGTTTTTACCTTGCCGTGGGCGTTCTACCTTTCTGTGGGGGTTTTTGCAATTAGTTGTGGTATATTACTTTATTATGGGCATTTTATATATTATTTCTGGTGTTTTCAGTGACTGTGGGCATTTCCATTGTGACTGGGGCGTTTTATTTTATTAAGGGCGTTTTCATTAACTGTGGGCCTGCGGTTGGATATTTTTTTTTTATATAACTGAAAACAGATAGACATACTTCCCCCTCCTGCGTTAAACCCTGTGGTGTTGAATTCGATTGCACGCTCTAGAATTCGTTTGCCTTGTTATTTATCTTATGAACAGTTTTTAATTTCCTTACTCTACCGCCGTGCTCCACTCAAATGTCTCTGCGGTAACAGTTATCTTACCCAGGCGTTTTTCCCCCTTTTTTTATGCATTTTATTATTGAGTGTTGGCGCCTCTTTTTCTTGAGAGCGACCTTTACTTACCTGACCCAACTCCTGGGCGAACTCATGAAGGCGTTTTTTATTTTATCACTTAAGAGGAGTTAGTCGTTGGGTTCGGATGAGGTAAGTTGATTGTCAACTGGAGCATCTTACCTGGGCATTTCCTCGGAGGAATCCCGTCACCTGCGAGTCTCCAGACCTAAGCGAATGTGTGTGCGCTCCTGCACCTATGAGTGTTGAACGGCGTGATGTTTGAGTGAATCGAGGTGCCGGTCTATCAAGCACATCGAGCATTTATGCCCCTTCTGGAGAGCTGCACAGCGACTGTGCTTGACCTGGCTGTTACCTCCGCGATCCACTCCAACCCTTGAATGTGTTCCGATGGCCACCCAATTGAAACGACTACCATTAAAAATCCTTTACGGTTGTGAGGATCTGTTTATGCTAAATGTTTGGGGATTTAAAGCTAACCTCTTGCTGACGACGACAAATCCTTCTAGAACCCGTTATAATTCCACTAACTTTTCGATACCTTCTTACGCCTTGAACCGTGCCCTCAAGAAGGAAGGGGTAAATCCTAAAATGATTATAATCTTGAATTCTCCTTGCAGCTGTACTTTCTTCCACTGCAGATACTGCCCCATTTCTTCGTCGTAGTTAGTCGACAATACCTATAAATCGGGCTTTTGTATTCCTGTCATGCTATCGGGGTGCCGAGAAGCACATGAACCTTTTAGGGTAGACTCTTTTCCAGAATGGATGAGGGGTTTGAGTAATTCCCTTTTTCTGTTTAAATTAACCTTATATGGTCATGATGATTACGGATACTGATAATTTGTTAAAATTGACCTGTTGATTTGAGTTGTCTCGTTTTCTATGATTATGATGGAATAGTTCTTCTTTTCCTTCCATAACATCTGGACATTGAGTTATTCTACTGAATTAAATGGTTATATTACAGCTGTCCTTGCGATATAGTATTATAATGATTAGTTCTGTTTTATTTTTTCCTTCCACAAAAACTTGATATTTATATATTCCCGTGAATGTAATGTGTTAGAATGAGATGTTAATGCAATTATAAAATGCAATATTAAAATACAATATCAATATTGTTTATGGTAATTTTTGTTGTAATGTGACCTCGTTGTTATCTTAAATGGCAATTATAAAATGCAATTATAAAATGAATTATTAAAATACAATATTAATATTGTTCTAAGGAAGGTTATGTTGTAATATGACTTTGTGGTTATCTTAAATGGCAAGAATTATGGCTAGTATAAAAGGCAATAATAGTATTGTTTTGTGGTAAGATTTCGTCAATTGTTGGGAATTATGGCAAAAAAAAATGTATTGTGGATATTGTTTCAGGTCAATGTTGTTAAAATTGTTGGATTTGTTAACACAAAAATGTATGGTCGATGAACTAAGCACAATCAGTTGTGATGAGATGTACCTTAGGAATAACAATTAATTGAATTTCCATTATTTCCAAAGGGTTGATTGAGTAACATTGCGATTAACGAAATTTAAAATGGAGAATTTGGACAATGACTAATACCTATTGGGTCATAGTTAATGCCTTGTCTTAACCATGTGCGGTCATAGTCGGAGCCCTTTTGATTGCGTCTTCCATAGAGGACGTGGTTGATTCTTTCAATCCTTGTTGTACTTCGGTGAGCATTTAGTTGATTGGTCTGCTAGTATCGGGCGGGATGTAGACACCTCATCGTAGCCCAGTATATAAGTCTGTGTGTGATTATTTTTGTGTAAAGGATCTTGTGTCGTATCAAGAGTCTCGGGCCCTTTAAAGGCAGGGTTTCCACTCTTGCGACACACCTAATGGAGATTACTAGTTTCTGCCTGAGCAGTCGGCCAGGAGCCTATTTGACCTTCTCTCTCTCCGGAGCAGAGAACTAAGATTAAACGCCCTGCTTTCCTTTGCAGAAATAGTAAGATCTACTTCTATGGATCCTTCCCTCTATGTTCGTACTGTGCATAACCCAGTATGTCGTTAAATGTTTGCGTTGTACGCCTTGTTTCTATGGTCGTTTATTGCTTGCAGTTACCCGTTGTGTGCCCTCGGTCTTCTTGTGATGAACGTCGTGGTTGCGTCTTGTTGGTTGTCGAGTGGCGACGTAGAGTCAAGTGTGTCTGTTACTTCTACACGCGCGCACACACCTTAAATAAAATAAAAATTGCACCTGTTATCAGAGTTCTTGTCGTAACGAGGAGGTCGTTACATACCTGGAAACTCCACTAAGGGTGATTCCCTCACTCCCTTTGATAATCCTTAAGAGGATATACGGCGACTCCATTGACCTTTTCCAAGGTGTCACCTTACTCTCAACTTTGTGATATTTCCAAGATATGGGATCATGGCGTCCTGGGAACAAGTGTATCCGACTATTGATTTTGAAAGTTTTCATGGATATGCGCATTATCTTGATATAAAATGGTTAAACAAATCTCCAAGATTCGGAGGCCTCCAATTACTCACATTGTAGAATTCTTGAAGTATATAAATGAGATAGAATTTGAAGGGGTGGATGTTCTTGTAAAATTGTTCATACTTTCCCTTACTTATTTTTTGTAATATTGGATTAAGGGTTGTTGCGAAGATAAGAGTATATCATCTTTCGTAGACCTTGTCCGTCGGTTTATTGAGTTTTTGAAACCACAATGTCAGACATATGAAGATGTCCTTGAAAATATCGCAATAGCCCTAGACGACGAAGGATTCACCACTGATATTGTGTAAGATATCATGGATGTGTACCATGCTCAATACCAAGAACCCTCTGATATAGAACGAGAGATTTATGAAGGTTGTCAAACCCTTGAAGAGGAGAAATATGTTTTCCATGATTCAATAGAATACAGTAAAGACTTGACTAAAGAAGTAAATTATGAGGATGAAGCACTAGTATCCTCTCCTTCATCCGATGAAACTCTCCAAGATCCTATCTCTCCTACACAAGACGAATCATTTTCCTTTCCAGGTTTTGATGACAGTTTGTTCTATGATTCAAAAGGTGAAGAAGTAAAGGAACCCTTGGAAGAGCTCGGTCCTTCATTTTCTGATGAAGGTGAAAATATGATTAAAGAGACGAGTATTGGGGATGATGTATTGGATGCTCTACCATTTGATGAATTCATCCAAGCCTTTGATGCTCCGGCATAGCAAGAAGTGAACACAGTAAGTTATTTCCCTTTCCAAGATTTTGATGATGCTTTATTTTATGATCTAGAAAGTGAAGAAGTATTAGAGGAGCCCTTGAATGCATTAAATACTTCATGTTATGATAAAGGTAGTGACATGGTTGATAGTATTGATGATTTCATACATGTCGGAAGACGTAAGTGGGATGTGATTGGTTCTGATGAGGATCCCATTTATGATATGGAAGGATATCTTCGAACATTTCCTTTACAACAATCAAATGATGTTCCTAATAATTTTGACATTTGGAAACAAGATGATGATATAATTACAGAAGTTTTCCAAGCACCCAAGGATGACCCAGTGCAATGTTCTCCTGATTATTTTCGGTCATACCTTGAGGATTTTGATGAGTATTCCTTTGAGCACTTGGATTTATTCTATGAAGAAGATTATCAACCGTCATTGTGATCAAATTTTGATAAAGAGGACGTTTCTTTCCTAAAGCAGAATACTTGTGACAAGGTTGTCCATATCCTTCTGATTGCTTTAGCTCATTATGTCACTAAGGATTCAGTTGGGGAACATGTCTCTTGTCTCAAGTTTTCTTTAGCAAAAAAAATTTTGTTAGAATTCAAGGGGAGATTGAATTCCTTAAGAAGTTTATTATCTCAATCTTTCAGCTTTCCCCTAAGAAGTTATTAGTTTCCTTCTAAGTTCTTATTAATCCCGTCTTATACCACAGGGATTGATGACGTCCAAGGTAGTCAACCCTCAGACTCTTTGAGCCACCCCTTTGAGTCCTTGACCTCTCACAATCCTTTTCTAAGATGGATTGATCACTTTTCTGGAAGGGTGACTTGGCATGACTTTTTCCCTCCCTCCTGCCTCCATGAACTAGACTTTGTGACTTCCTTTGATATAATGCATGCTCTAACTCATGTTTATAGTGTGCCTAACTTGTCATTTTTTTGGTTTATGATGAATCATAAGGGCAGGTGTTATGATACATTTCTAGCGTGGTTCTAATGGTTGTATGCTTATACCTAGCATTTGACAGGTAAGTACATGTGAGTTAGGATAGGTAGGCATTTGCATCCATTGTACATACCATTGCATATCATGTTAGCATAGTTGTAGTTGTATTTTTCATATTCTCTTGATTCATTATGTATATATGTATGATCGTGATCATATGCTAGACTAGAGATGCTTTTATTGTTTTATTTTATCATATATGAACAAGGGGTGTTATCACCACCATAGGGATTACTAATATCCTTTGTTGAGATTTAGCAGGCACAGGTCATACCAAAGATGTTGAGGTTCTCACACGCTCTACGATGAGCACATGTCCCTGAGTTGGAGCCAGATGTTAACCCCTACCCTAGGGAAAACTAAGGATATCATGTCTCGAGGCCCACAGGTCATAGACATGGAGTACCGAGAGCCAGACGACTTGAGCATGGCCCCGGAGGGCCCCTCTTTTCTTCAGTGCAGTCCACTTATCACCAGCAGCAGTATCCATCCCACCATCCTGGTCCTAAAGTAGTGGTGAGTCTTGCTCCATGAGGTAATGAGTTTGGGTATCATGGTATGTATCCCTCTTATTTTTGAAGAACTTGAATATGTTGTATTGAATCCTTCTTCATTTCATGACGTTCACTTGGAAATTATGCTATTTTCCTTGTTTATACCTGGAAGGGTAACATGGTGCCCTAGCAAGTTGATTTCCATTTAAGATGGGTTGCTACTGGGTGGGTTTGTGAAAATTCATCGTTTGTTCCCTCCATACTTAACATTTTCCATATTTATTCGTTTCATCTCCCCTATCCTTGTTTTGGGCATTGGGATTGGTTACACTAGGAAGGATTGTACCTTACCTCGTGGGAAGAAGGGGCTAAAAGGCCCAGAGGGTAAAAGTAGTTGGCAAGAGTTAAAATCCAATGTTGAAACCTTTGAGATGTTTCTCACAGGGATCCCCAAGAAAGCAGTGAAAAGCTTCTAAGTAAGAAAGGAGACCCATAAGCTACATAAACACTCAACGTACTAGTTGATGGATAGGACGTCTCATCACAAGCCGGCCTATTGTGACCATGCGAATGTAGCGGTATGACACTACCACCTATCTGGTCACCAAACCAAGGTAGTGGCTCTTGGTGGCATAGCCAAGAGAAAGGGGGTCTCATCACAAGACATCCTTCTCATTTCCGTGAAATGTTTGTGGTTAATGTTGTCACCTCTGATCATCAAGCTAGGACAGTGGCCCTCAACTATTCCCTTGAAGCACAAAAGAAAAAGATCAAAAGAAATAAAGCTAAGAAATAAAACTCAATGAATAGTATAGGAAGCAATTGCATTTATGACAAGGTGCAGCTCGCCCTCTACAAAGGCACCCACAGGTAAGATTTTACATTTCCATGTTATTACATGCACCCCATGCCACCTCATACACTTACAAGACTTGGATTAGATCCCACCTGGGAAACACCCCAAACTTAAGAGAGGTTAGCCCAATAGGACACCATGAGACCTTCTCCAAACCTAACTTGTCAAATTGCATAACGTCTTTGATCATTTGTCTAGGTTAAGGGGGGTTTGATGCACATGTTTGGGTAATTTAATTATTGGATGTGATTTACATGTTATGATCCTTGTGACTTAGGGACCCCTGGAGGGCATACTTCTTGTTGCTGCAAGACCTTTCCTGGTGGACAGGTACACATGAGGGAATGATTAGCTCGGATCTTCATGGGGGATAAAATCCCATAGATGGATGTTGCAACCCTAGACATGGGTAAGAAGAAATTGAAGACTTGCACCAGGAAAAGAAGGATGTTGTCTTTGGAGACACCCTAGTAGATCTAGAACCGAGGGGGCCTTTCTCTTCCACATGGATGTTAGCCCTTGAGGGCCATGGACGTCACCATCATAACCCTAGACGTCATCTAGAGCTAGGGTTTTCATTTTGGAGGCATTTGTGAGCTCGGTGACACGTGTGGGCATCATCTAGGTCTTCTGGAGGCCAAGCGTCCCACATTTCTAGCTCAATGTTCCACCTATGGGCCTCAACGTCACCCTAGAAGAGCATGACGTCACCCTTGGAGGTGTCTTTAGATGCAAATTAATTTTAGTTATGTCAAATTT
>ML788109.1:17707-58294 GCA_009831015.1 Picea engelmannii
CCCTAGCTAGTTTATTTCCATTCTGTCTGTAAGCATATTTCAGTGATTTGTTATTAATGAAATGAAGTCTTATTTCCGCTGCATCTCTGTGTTTATGTGTATTTCTGTATTTCATTGTGTTCCTACATAAATCCGGATCATATGGCCTGCGTGTAAAAATCGACGGCCTGTTCGAATTCGTCTTCCTTGAAGGCCTCGATAGCTTGCCTCTCAAGATCCTCGACCATTGTTGCACTTACAGAAATTCGATCCGAGGATTAATCCGCGGTATTGAAAATGAATGAGAACCCAAGAGCAGAAGAAGAGAATAAAGCTTCCTGTTCTGAGAATCCAACGTCCTACCTCTGTCACTACCGAGTAAGTTGCGTACACATAATGGGTGAGTAGAGAGAATGGAAAGAGTGGAAGGGTCGAGGCAGTGGCCCAATTGCCCGGCTTCAGTTCGTGAGGAACACTTCAACGAATGGATAAGGACGAGGAGTTAAAAACTGTCATTCCCCATTAATTCAAGGTCTCTAAATATGTGAAGGCTGCAATAACACTATCAATTTATTGACCATTGAGGAGTTAAAAAAATACTATTTTTGTTATATTAATTTTTTTTTTTTTTACTTGTTAGGTTGAACATTAAAATTGATGTAAAATTTTCAAGTCAACACAAAACTAATATGAAAGTCAATGCTAACTTATTGCTATATACTACCTTCGACAGTACAATAATAGATCACAAAAACTTGTGATCTATTGTGCCAAATTGTTCTAGTGGAATATCCACAGTTTCCCAAATCACTTAACTCAACTACTAATTTTTTTCAAAGCAAGGAAAGACCTATAATATTGAGGGTTAATGACCTAGCCTCTCTTGATACCATTTGAATATCTCAACATGTAGCAACATCATCATGCGCGGATAAAACCTGCCCCCCCTGAAATAATCGGTTTGTGGTCTCGTCCCCCTAAAATAATCGGTTTGTGGAGAGACTTCTACTCTTGCCAGATGCCTCTAGATATTGAATCGTTAACCTATTTCCTTATGTCTGAGGGAGGCAAGTTCTTAGTCAATCAAAAGCAACAATTTTAAGTTATACTCCAAAACGAAAAGATGGTTTCAACATAAATAATATTCACAAAAAAATTAGTATCTCATACTCTCATCATTCAAGTTACAAAAATAAGGTCACATGCCTTTAGGTATCATTTAACCTTAATCTCATACATGAAATTAAATACAATCCTCAATCTCAATTTAACTTCTTACCCAAAAAAAATAAATTTCTTATAAATTAAAATCATTACATTATATTAACAAACAATTAAATAATATAATTATTTAATTCTTCTCTCGATGATTTATATTTATAGTTGCTAATAGGGATTTGAGGCCCTTAGTATATGGCCCTCTTAATGTTTATGCTTATTTGTACTATTGTTGTATTTTGCGTTCTTCATATCTTCTTGTTTGTGTTTATGTTTGTTTTTTTATTTTTTATTATTGTTATATTTTATATTTTTCATTGTTTTTTTATTATTGTTATATTTTTATTTTTCATAGCATTTAATATTTGTTGGTTTGTAATATTGTTTTGTTGTTGTAACATTTTGATATGTGATATTTTAAATTTTGATATAGATTTAGTTTGTTATTTGTAGATTGATTTTTCTTGCTATTTGGGTAATGTTTTATTTGAGTAGTGATTAAAATAGCTTTATTTTTTATTATTGTTATATTTTGTATTTATCATTGTTTTTTTTTTATTATTGTTATATTTTTATTTTTCCTATCATTTAATATTTGTTGGTTTGTAACATTGTTTTGTTGTTGTAACATTTTGATATGTGATATTTTTAATTTTGATATAGATTTAGTTTGTTATTTGTAGATTGATTTTTCTTGCTATTTGGGTAACGTTTTATTTGAGTAGTGATGAAAAAAGCTTTATGTTTATTAAGTTAGTTTTATTATTTGGATAGTCCTTAGGAGAAGGTTTGTGTTTGTGGATCTTAATTAATTATTTTTAAGGAAAATTTTAGAATAATCATGTGTTAGTAAGATATATATTTAGTTTTTATGGATGGGGTGCAAGTTGGGGGCTAAGCCCGGGTATGTGGTCGGCAAAACCATTCCATCATTATGCATATGAAGACATGTAGTTGGGTGCTTGTGCGGTGTCTTACCACTGATTGTCAAGGAATGAATATTCAGGGTGATGGGGGTATGACAACCACTAGTTTGGTCAGATCCATGAAGGCCAAGCATTTCATGCATAAGGCAAGGTATAGGACTACAATGTGGGGGTTTTATGGCATAGTCGGGGGTATAATTCTTGAGAGTATTGAAGTGGGGAAGTCACATCATTCAATGAGCTGGTGGGTGGCAATGGAGATGGGCTTGATGGACATAATTCAAGTTTTTAAGATCAAGCCTACAATGAGTGGAATTTGGAGTTGCAAAGATGGCTAGATGCACTAGAGTGAGTGCCCTCGGGGGGAATTGAACCTGTCGGACCACCAAGCTGATAAGGACAGTTTGATGAGGGTGTCATGGCTTTTTTGGCTTGGCGAGATAACAGATTGATTTGAAGAGCCTTTGCATCTCGACAATCTCTAGTTGTTTTGACTTCATACTAGGATTTGGTAGGATTTGAGGGGGTGGTGATTTCAGTGGTTGGTTCTCTGTTTGTGCTTATCTCAGTTCCTTCTATGTGGGTGGTGCTCCATATCCGTTTCTCTCCATCCCTTATGTACATGGGAATATCGTATGCGGTAGAGAATTGGGGACGACGGCTGGTTGAGCAGGTCTGTAGTCATGGCTAGGGGTCCAAGGAAGGGAAGAAAGAGCATGAAGAAAGGAGGGCACGAGGGTGCTCACTCAACCTCTTCATCGAGGTTGCAGAAGGTGGGAACCAAGGCAGAGTATGAGGTGGCCCTCGCTGAGTGCCAATTCGAAGATAAAGTTTCAAACAAAGCTAAGGAGGTTGCTGAGGAGGTGGATATAATGATGGTAATCAAGAGGGAGCAAGTTATAGATTCCCAGATCCTGAAATAGGTTTGGGAGTGGGTTGAGGACCCCATCCACTCTTGAACCAAAGACATGAAATACTTTCAGTTGGATGAAACCTACTGGCTTGTGAAAACTATGATTGCATAAGCATTGGTTATTGTGAGAGCAAAGTAGCAGGACATCCTACACTTCCTTCACATATTTGAGGGGAAGTTCGAGGATCTTTGTGGGGCAGTCTTTGGAGTTAAAGTCTATGTTTCGAAAGACCCATCGAAAGAAGATGAGGAAAAAGAGAAATGGGTTCGACTAGCGCAACTAGAACAAAGGAAAATCTGATTGAGGTTGACAGGGAGGTTCAACAAATGAAGCAGGCTTGTGAGGATTCTGAGGATGTTGAGATGAGCCTAGAAGTAGAAGCGGAGGAAAGTCCCCCTCCTCCAAGCATTGGTTGATGGGTGTGATATTTTTGTAGTATTTTTATTTAGTCATATGGATATATATGCTTTAGATTGTCAGTTATTAGCCTATGTTAATATGAGATATATGAATACCTTTGTGACTTATCTAATTTTTTATGGAAAAATATGGTGGGGGCTTAGTTTCCTATAATGTGAGGTCCTCACCAGGGATTGATTGTATGCTTGTATTTTTACGTGATTAATAGAAGTTTGGTGCCCTTTTAGTTAAAAAAATAGATACATATTTAGTTGTTCACATTTGTTTTAATGAAAACATGATTATGGCAAAGACTTGGATTCAAGAAGTTTGATAAGTCTTCAATAAAGATATAGCAAGTATGAAGAAAATGATGATGATGGTTAATGTCCATTGATATTGCATTTGTTTACTAAACCTTAATAAATATAATGAATTATTTGGTTTACTTTAAAATTTTATTTTTTTGTTAAAAAAACTTTAAGAAAAACACTCCTAAATCACCATAATTTTCATGAGTTAAAATATTAAGAAGATCAATATTGTAACAAATATTAAATAAAATTATATATCTCAAGTTTTATGACCATCATATAATAAAAGGCTTGGATTTGTAGAAATATTTCAATTGTTTTTGTTCATTGAAGTGAGGAATACATACACAAGGTTAAAACTCAATTGAATTGTTGTGACCTTCAATTAAGTAATGGTGTTTTATGGAAAATATTAGTTCACGATTTGAAAAGTGTTTCTCCGTCAACCTAACAAGATAAATTGCAATTGCTGGAATTGTGACAAAAAAGAAAACCGGTGAACAATGGTGGTTCATGTAACAGTGGCGCCTATATTGAAGACATTATATATTGGTGTAGCTTGAAGAGGCATTCGACAAGTGTTCCCTAAGGGGAAAATGGACAAACTTTTGTAAATCCATTGTTCAAAAGATTGTAATTTTTACCCCTGATAAATAATAATATTGATACCTTGCCCCGTTGATGTTTCCTTGGAATTTTGTCAAGTTTTTACCACGTAAAATTTGTCTCCTATTGAATGTGTTTATATTATCTTTGTTTTTTGTTATTTTTCCGCATTTGATTTGTGTTGCATATTATTTTTCGTGGGCTCACGTTTTCAACAAGTCGTATCATATCCATGGTGAGGATAATCTGAGAGAGAACATATTCATTGGATCCAAGATATGTGTTTCGTACACAAACAAAGGTGTGCATTGGTGGAGTGGAACGTGAAAAATTGGGCGTCAAATTTCAGCATCGCGGAAGATGACTCAGTCCTATAGATTTATTGTTGAGATTTTTTTTAAACTACATAGATGGAGGTAGGGGTTATGGCTCCAGAGGGGGGTTTTGTCTCTAGATACAGGGATAGAGTTGTTGATGGAGTCGACGATATTGACAGAGAAGACCAGAGTGTGGGCTTGGGTGTCGATTATGGTTCTCATGCCGTGTTATGTATCAAATTCTTAAGATATTAGAGTAGAACATAAGTAAACACCATGTACAACAATGTAAGCGTGGAGCACAACTCTCATATATCACAATTCCCATCTGCACAGTAATGAATACATGATCTCTATATATACATATTCACATACTACCCATAAGGCCTCTTTACTATTAGACTGACCCTATTACATATATATTTATACATTACATGTACATTTAGCCCCATATATTCCCTCCCTTAGGATCATATCATATAAATTTTGCCACATATATGACACCCCTTAGGGTCATATCATATAAATTTAGCCCCATATATGCTCCCCTTAAGACATAACATGTTAGCACAAGCCTTAGCCATGGTGTTGACGAGGGCAAGATCATTAAGGGCACAAACATGGGCATGGATTGATTGTAGCTTATCAGAATGAGGGGCGTGGCTTTACTATTCAAGTCCTAAAGTGGGTAGATATGGCCAAGCACCACCCCCTTTGAATGGGTGATCGGTTTGTCTTCTATTTGTCGATTGAGGACTATGAGTGATGGGAAAAAATGCTCTGGATTTGAGATGGACACCCTTGCAGATATGGAATGGATCTCGACCTTTGTGGAGGATTTCTTTATGCCAGGATTGTCCCCCGATTGTGTGCCTGCCAACAAACTTGAGCTAGTGATATTAAATACAATTCATANCATAAAGCCATAACATATAATGTTTCATTGTAACTTCATAAACAAATTCATGGTGTGGATTTTGATGAAGGTAACACAATGACCCGTGATTAGGAGCCCTCAGCCTCCATGTCGACGAAGATGGAAGAGTATGGCTTCCATGTGATGTACACATATGACCTCAATGAGTCTAATGGGACACTTGTCATGTGCGTGTAGAAGGAGGAGTGGGACTTTCTCATGTCGTCGGATCGAGAGAAGTTGAAGGACCGACATGGCGTGTATTGTGTCTCTCTGCAAGGGATGGGCGTGGTGAATCTAGACAACATGGTGTTGTTCTTGGTCGACGAGAGCATCATCGAGGAAGCTGGGATGATAAAAATGATTTTATTGTGGTTGGGGAAGGAGATATTGGCTACTTGGTGCATTTGTTGGATTCAAATATCACTGTTATTTGAGAGCTTGCAGACATGGTTGTGTCTATTCTCTCTTTGGACAATGGGTGTAAGCATATTTTGGTTGTAGAGTGGTTGGGATGGTGATTGATCTGGCCAGGAAGGGAAAAAGTTGGAGTCCCTGGGATGCCTAGAGTATGGAGTGGTTGGATCAACAAACACTAGGATTTGTTGCATATGTCTTGTTCAGGTCATAGTTGTATATTTCTCTAGTATAGGTGATAGAGCTAGCATTGGGACATGAGGCAAGTGGGCAAACCTCCCCGTGGGTGCTGCTCCCATTGGAATCAAATCTCATTGAAGACTAATCATTGACGGTTCAAGAGTGGAAGGAAAAGGTGATATTGAATGGCTACAAGTAGAAACTTCTGGGACGGTGCCTTATGAAGTGTTAGTGGGTGCCACATGCAACGATTTTGGCACATGAAGCAACATGGGATTTTATTACACATTGTGGATGGAATTCAACTTTGGAGAGTGTGGTGGCAGACATTCCCATGATCACATTGTTGTACAATTGGAATGGAGCCAATAATGAAAAAATATATGGTTTGGGGTATGGTTCGGTCAATGGCTACATAAGCAACTCTGACGCTGGTTCGAGCTACCTCAGTTGAACCAGTTCTTCTCATATTAAAGGAGAGCATCAAATGAAGAAGGTTTCAAATGCAAAGTTCGAGGTAGAGTTGAAAAAAATTAATTACATGCAAATGAGAAAATGACTGTAATACCTTGTTAGGCATGCGTAACCTTGGTAAATTATCGATAAAGTCTTGACATAGACCTAGGTTATAGGAAGGGGACATGCTAGATTCCTAGATATCTTGGTTATAAAATCTGAGCAGGGTAGGACCTAGATAATTACCCCAAGTCAAGTTTAAAAGGGGGGAATGTTGGGTTAAACTTGACACGATGAAAGAGTCAATGAGTTAAATCCATTTTAGGTCAACAATGATGGTTTTTCGAGCCCATGGTATTGTGTCTGTGGATTGCATGTATTGAAGCCTTTAAAAATGATCCGAAATGGATCTAGGAAGGCCTATAAGTAAAAGTTCTTGCAATCGGATGAAACCAACACCATTGCATCTGTCTCGTCGCGCTGATTTCAGCCATATAATTTTGTTCACAAATGGACGTCGTATGCGAAAGATATCGTGTTCTGACTGATTTTCCAAACAAGCAAAAAAGTCAATTGGTCAAAGTCAACAGGTTGTACTGCTGACGTCAGCAGTAAAACATGTGACATAATGATGATGTCATCATGATGACGTGGAATCACCAGGAGGTGGCATGTGTCACTCAAATTTGGCATTTTCGGGCTAAGTTGGCACCTGTACGGATTTGACACGTGGCACTATACAGATGACACGTGGCAGTCTGTACATGATGTGGACCAATGACAAGCTGACACGTGGCAGTATGGACGACAACTGGGTTGTACAGATGCTGACGTGGCAGGGTGAATGTGCAGTACGAATGATGATGTGTCACGACATGTGGTTGTATGACAAGTGACGTGGCAGGTGACTGGGCTGTACGGAAGCTGACGTGGCAGTTGACTGGGCTGTATGACAGTGACATGGAATGCTGACTGTACGTTAATTGCGCTGATGACTGTGTGGTACGGTCCAATCATAGGGTGACACATGGCCCAATCAAAGGGTGCCACATGGCACCCCATATTTTTCCAATGTCAGCTAGTTCAAAAATTTGTTATGGATTCTAGGGGATTCAAACCCCTGACTTATGTGGGTGCCAACGATTTTGTGAAAGGGGGTGGAACGATTGGGCTAATGTGGTGCTTGTTATGCCAAATGGCATATTCCCATTTTGAGTTAGAATATGGCGCGTAATTTGGGATAGGCCCCAGTTAGCGTCGACCAGCCCCGACCGACCAGGGGCTAAAGACCAGGAGCTTAACCATATGTGGTCGCATGGAATGTAGGGCGTGGCCATATGGGCCATAACCATGAGACCAAGAGCCAAGACCAGAGGGGCTAGCGCTCTAATTACCAGCCCGAGGCCACATGGCAGAGAACACATGACCAGGATCTCGAGAATAGGGGGTTGCACCTTGAATTTTCCCTATTTTTGGGTTTTTCACCTTACATGATGTATTTTTGGGTTATTTCAGCTGTTTTTAATGGATTTTCCCCAATATTAGGAGATCTGGAGCTCGATTTGAGGCTAGATATTGGGAGGAAGTTGGGAGGTTGATGCCCACTTCAATTCTATATAAACTAGGGGTTCTTAGCATCATGAAGAGAGTTTCAGAACATGAGAAATACTGAGGAATTTGAAATTCAAAGCCATTTTTATGCAGGGAAGCCATTGAGGAGGGGAACTTTGCGGGCCAATTCCGGGAGCTATGCTCAACCGTTTTCAGTGCCGTTAGTTGTGTTGGATTCTTGAGGTCGAGCGGAACACAACCAGACTAGTTTGTAATCCATTTGACACTTTTCTGATGTACTTTTGAAGCATTGAATAGAAATAAGAAAGCCTCACCCACTAAGACAAAGGAACATAGACGTAGGTAATCTTTCCGAACTCCGTTAACAAGCTTTTATGTTATGGTTTATTGTTCTTTGAGATTAAATTCTGATATGCATTTCTTATTATGGCTGCTATGATATCTCATTAATTTCTACTTCTTTCATCAATTCCTAATTGGTTAATGAACTCATGCTTAAAACTCAACCATAGTCTTTAAAAGATCATTTCAGATCAAGTGGTATCAGAGTAGGTTGACAATTGGTTTTTGAGTTTGCATGATTACCAGGGAAAAATTGTTGAATCGTGGTGAAGGAAAGCTTGTATAAGGGGATCCAGAGATTGGATCGAGAAAGAGGACTTCTCAAAATGAGGAGATGGCATCGGAAGAAGGCATGTCTCAGAACGAGATTGAGTTGCAAATAACTTTATTCGCCATGTCTGAGATAGTAAAGGTATTATATGAGGATTACTTGGAATTGAAGAGGCCTTTCCAATGGGAATATTCTAAGCAAGACAAAAGTGAAGAAGGAGAGGATCCTCCTAAACCTCCTCCTTCACCTCCATCTTCTCCATAAGATTCTTCTTCTTCAAGTACAAGTTCAAAATCCACTGCAAGAAAACATTCCCATAAACATAAACATGATATGCCTTTACTTAAGCTTGATGTGAAATTTGAATTTCCCATGTATGATGGTCAATTCAATGTTGAGAGACTTGATAATTGGGTCAAACGGATGGAAACTTATTGCAGTGTTCAACAAATCAAGGATGAGGCAACTCAAATCAAGTTGGCATCGCTTCGTCTTGCAGGAACAACACTCATCTGGTGGCAAAGTAAGTTCAAAATGACACACAACAAGTGGGTAATGCATTTCCATCATGGAAATATTTTGTTTTTTCACTTAGAAAACAATTTTATCCTTTGGGTTATAAAGAGAAGGATTTAATTGAATGGCAAGGTCTTAAACTAAGAAAGGGACAAACAGTGCAAGAATACACAAATGAATTTCGTAAGATGGCATTAATGTTAAACATTCCATTACATACCCAAGAAACTCTTATGAAGTATATAAGAGGTTTACCTGCACATATTCATAACACTATATTTATGTTTGGAACTACTAATATTGATGAGGTTTATGTTCAAGTAACATACATTGAAGCAGGGAAAACATGAGTTGGTGTATCGGGGGAATCGTCTTCAAGGAAAGAGGACAAAAGAAAGGGGAATGGCAAGAAAGCAAATTCAGTGAAAAGAAGGGAAGAGAAGCTCTCTTGCAAGCATTGCAAGAAAGAAGGGCATGATGGTGACCATTGTTGGAAATTTCATCCCAAGAAGAGACTGAAATGGTTCAAAGAGAGGAAAGGGAGGCAAATAGTTGTAGCAACAACACGACCAACATACTTGGGATACGAATCAGGTGATGAGACTAAGATCACATCGGTTGGTTTGACAGGTAAAATTGGTGATGGATATGATTCTAGATGCAAGTTGTTTCACATAAGGGTGATAATGAAACATACTAAGAGCGATACATAGATAGATAGTGGATCTCAATCTAACTTGATTTCAGAGGAAGTGGTTAAAAAATTGGGATTAAACACTAAGATGCATCATAAACCTTACTCACTCAAATGGATAAACAACAATCATAAATTGCACATAACAAAACAATGCACCTTAAAGTTTGTAATTTCATCAAAGTTTGTGGATGAGGTAACATGTCATGTGGTGCGGCTAAATGAATGTGGAATGGTCTTAGGTAGCCCTTATTTGTATGATCACAAAGAAATCTTCTATAGGGAACATAATCAATATCACTTAACTAAAGAAGGAAATGAATATGTTGTACATGCTCATCACTTAAAAGCAAATCAATCTGTTCAAACAATAGAACAATTAAAGAAGACAACTTATGCAAGCAACACACCTATAATTGTGCCAAATCAAGCAATTGATCTTAAGAATGAACATGAGATGGTTGTAGAATGGAATTTCAATCATACTTTGCTTCAAGATATGCTAATGTCATGCAAGTACTACAAACATATTAGCTCATTTGCAGTCATATTTTTGATGTTATCATTGCTAATGTTTTCAATATGGATGGTAGTGGCTTCATTAAGATGTGAAAGAGTACAAGTGGCTAACAATATGTTGTCAGTTGTCATGGTTGTTTTGCAATTGATCTTGATGAGACAGGTGCACATGACAAAGTTTAAAGAAAAAGAACAAGTGGGGTGGCCTATCTCGCACTTGATGACTGGTTAATACTCGTTTGGAGGAACAAAAGGTCTTAGTGGGGAGGCATGATCCAAAATGGATCTAGGAAGGCCTAAAAATAAAAGTTCTCAGAATCAGAATAAACCAACGCCATTGCGTCCGTCTCGTCGCGTTGATTCTAGCCATATAATTTTTTCGCAAATGGACGTCGTATGCGAAAGATATCACGTTCTGACCGATTTCCCAAACAGGAAAAAAAGTCAACTGGTCCAAGTCAACAGGCTATACTATTAACGTCAGCAATACAACATGTGACATCAGCATGACATCATGATGATGTCACTCAAATTTGGCATTTTTGGGATGAGTTGGCACTTGTACGGATTTGACACATGGAACTGTATGGATGACACATGGGAGTTCGTACATGACATGGCCCAATGGCAGGCTGACACGTTGAAGTATGGATGAAAACTGGGTTGTACAGATGTTGACATGTTAGGGTGACTGCTCAGTATGGATGATGATGTGGCACAACACGTGGTTGTACGACAGGTGATGTGGCAGGTGACTGGGATGTACAAAAGCTGACGTGGCATCTAACTGGGTTGTAGGATGGTGATGTGGCATGTTGACTGTACGTTGACTGTGCTGGTGACTTTGTGGTACGGTCCAATCATAGGGTGACACGTGGCCCAATCAAAGGGTGCCACGTGGCACCCTGAATTTTTCCAATGTCGGCTAGTTCAAAAATTTGTTATGGCTTCCGAGGGATTCGAACCCATGACCTCTGTGGGCGCCAACGATTTCGTGAAAGGGGGCAAACTGATCGGGGTAACGTTGTGCTTGTTATGCCATATGGCATATTCCCCTTTTGAGTTAGAATATGGAGCATAGTTTGGGATAGGCCTTGGTCGGCGGGGGCCAACCCTGACTGACTAGGGGCTAAACACTAGGAGCTTAACCATGTGTGGTCACGTGGAGTGTAGGGCGTGGCCATATGGGCCATAGCCATGAGGCCAGGAGCCAAGACCGGAGGGGCCAGCGGGCCAATTACCATCCCAAGGCCACATGGCATAGTGCACATGACCAGGAGCCCGGGAATAGGGGGTTGCGCCCTAAATTTTCCCAGTTTGTGGGTTTTTCACCTTATATTATGTATTTTTGGGTTATTTCAACTGTTTTTAATGGATTTTGCCCAATATTGGGAGATCTGGAGCCCGATTTGAGGCCATATCTTGGGAGGAAGTTTGGAGGTTGATGCCCATTTCAAATATATATAAACTAGGGGTTCTTAGCAGCATGAAGGGAGGTTTAGAACAAGAGAAATGTTGAGTAATTTGAAATCCAAAGCCATTTTTAATGCAGGGAAGCCATTGAGGAGGGGAACTTTGCGGGCCCATTTCGGGAGCTACACTCAACCGTTTTCAGTTTCATCAGTTGTGTTGGATTCTTGAGGTCGAGAAAAAAACAACCAGACTAGTTTGTAATCCATTTGACACTTTTCTGATGTACTTTTGAAGCATTGAAGAGAAATAAGAAAGCCTCACCCACTAAGACAAAGGCCCAGAGACGTAGGAAATCTTGCCGAACTCTATTAACAAGCTTTGTTGTTATGGTTTGGTGTTCTTTGAGCTTACATTTTGATTTGCATTTCTTATTATGGATGCTATGATATCTCATTAATTTCTTATTCTTTCATCAATTCCTAATTGGTTAATGAACTCATGCTTAAAACTCAATCATAGTCTTTAAAAGATCATTTCAGATCAAAAAAGGCTTAGGATACTCCATTGGAAATTAGCGTGGAGGTGAAGGGTGAAGGCTCATTTGGTTGGCTTGGCCAGATTCAGTCAAGGGAACAAAAATTGGGAACCTTTACAAGCTGAAAGGGAGTAAATGAAGCATCGATGGTATATGAGGAACAAAATGAATCTACTCATTTATGGCATCAACAAATAGGCACCATATGAGCAAGAAAGGGCTAAAGGTAATGATAAACCGTAAGTTACTTCCAACTTTAAAATCTAAGGATTTGAATTTATGCAAGCAATGTGTTATTTTGGGAAGTAGTGTAGACATAAGTTTAAACATGTGTTTGGGGGCCATCCCCTATAATTTATTTTGGAGAATCATCATACTTTGCGAAATTTATAGATGATTACACTAGAAATGTGTGAGTTTATATTATAAAAATAAACGCTGATGTGTTTAATGTATTTAAGCAATTTATAGTTTTGGTTGAAAAGAGAATTGGTAATTCAATCAAGTGTTTAAGAACATATAATGGAGGTAAGTTCATGTCTTTGAAATTTGAAAATTATTTCAAGGAAGCTGGGATCAAAAGGAATGAAACCACAGTTTACACTCTGCAACAAAATGGCATGGAAAAATACACGAGCATGGATCTTCTAGAGAGAGAAAGGGGCATGCCCAATAATTCCAAGTTTCAACAAGAGTTGTGGGTAGAAGAAGTCACTACAACTTGCTATTTGGTAAATGGGTCATCATCCATTGCAATAGACTGGAAGATTCATGAAGAGGTATGGACAGGTTATTCTTGTATCTGAATTATTTTTGGTTGTGATGCTTATGCACTTATTTCTAAAGATCAACATTCTAAGTTGGACGCTAGATCAAATAAGTATATCTTTGTTGGTTATGGTGATGGAGTTATGGGATATAGATTGTGGGATTCTACTGTCCACAAAATCATCATTAGAAGATATGTAGTATTTGATAAATCTCCTCTCATAAAATCAGACATAATAGAAGTTGAAATGAAATAGGAACAAGTACCTCAAAGTCAACAAATTCAATTGGAAACTGATGGTGGAAAATGGGTCTACAAACTAAAAAGGGAGCTAATGATAAAGTTGAAAGGTACAAAGCAAGATTGATGGAAAGAGGGTGTTCTCAAATGAAAGGTATTGATTTCCATGAAATATTTTCATCAATTGTTAAGCTTGTTTTTATTTGCATAGCATTAGCACTAGTTTCCTTACTTGATCTTGAGTTAGAGCAATTGGATGTTAAAGAAACATTTTACATGGAGATTTGGATGAGGAGATATATATGAAACAACCATAATGGTTTTGTTTAGGATTTCAAAATAAGATTTGTTTGCAAACTCAAGAAATCATTGTATGGCCTRAAGCATTCTTCTAGAYAGTGGTACATGAAGTTTGATTCGTTCAKGGTGAGCCAACATTTTTCAAGAAGTGAGTATGACCATTGTGTTTATTTCAAAAKTTTAGAAAATGGTATATCCATTATCTTGGTGTTATATGTTGACAATATGCTTGTTGCAAGCAAAATCATGGTTGGGATTAGCAGGTTAAAGGTTCAGTTGGCTAGGACTTTTTGATATGAAGGATTTAGGAGCAACAAAACAAATTTTGGGCATAGAAATACACAAAGACAAGAAATGTGGTAAGTTTGGTTATCACAACAAAAGTATGCAGAGAATATACTTCTGAGAATAATGTGAAACTAGTAAATATCCCTTTGGCTTCCCACTTTAAGCTTTCTTCAAGTTGATGTCCCAATAATAAAGAAGAAAGCATTATATGTCTCGTTTACTGTATGTTAGCGCGGTAGGAAGTTTAATGTATGTGATGGAATGTACAAGACCATATATTTCACATGCAGTTGGCGTTGTCAGTAGATATATTGCAAATCCAGGTACAAAGCATTGAGAAACAATGAAATGGGTACTTCGATATCTTATAAGCAAAAGTGTTTGTTCTATCACCTGCATCGGTTGTAGTGATTTAGTTTGTGGTTATGATGATTCGGATTTTTCAAGTAATTTGGACAAAATGAGATCCACTCCAAATTATGTCTTTACTCTTGCATGAGTCACATGCATGCAATGAGACAATTTGGTTAACGAGTCTATTGGGTAAATTTGGAAAAGTGCAGGACAAGCTGCCAATCCAGCATATCACAGTGAGAGCAATCATATTGTAGTTAAATATCATTTTGTAAAACAAGTTATTGCTGAAGGTGGAGTAGCTCTTAAGAAAGTCCATTGTGAAGACGTGTTCACAAAACCAGTTACACTATTACAAAATCTGCACTGGTGTTTGGCTTCTCTTGGCTTGCAGAAAAGGTGATGAATGGGCTTGGGAGAGGTATTAGGTAAATTGTTGTGAAGGTGGAGATTGTTGGAATTGTGACAACAAACAAAATTAGTGAATGATGGTGGTTCATGTAATGGTGCTAGTTCTTGAACTGGTGGCAGTTCATGTAACGATAACACCTATATTGAAGACATTATATATCGGTGTAGCTCTAAGAGGCATTTGGCAAGTTTTCCCTAAGGGGAAAATGGGAGAGCTTTTGTAGGCCCGTTGTTTGGAAGATGGAGGAAGATTGCAATGTTTACCCCTGAGAAATAATAATACCGATACCTTGTCGTGTGGATGTTTCCTTGACACTTTGTCAAGATTTTACCATGTAAAATTTGGCTCATGTTGAATGTGTTTACGTTATCTTTGTTTTCCATTATTTTTCCGCATTTAATATGTGCTACATATTATTTTCAGTGAGCTCACATTTTCAACAACAATCATGTCAAGCTTAAGCTTAAGCTTAAGCTTAAGCTTAGAAAGAGTCATCAATTAAGTCTAAAGCACTAGCTCATTTCATAAGGAATTGATATTGATATATTTCATCATTGTATTCATATAATTGAAAAGACTAAATGTTTTTCATCTTTCATGTTCTTAATATCATTATATCTTATAACTCCATGAATAATTGGTTAGAGAACTAAATATGTGAAGAATAACATTTCTCCTTCTTAATTATGCTAACTAAATCCATATATGTGAAAGATAACTTTTTCTCCTTCTTAATTATGCTAACTAAATCGGATTAAATGAAATATTTTATTTTTATTTATAAATTAATAAATTTTAATATTATTTTCAACCTCTAAAATATTCTATTTTATTTTATAACTTAATAATTTAGAATATTAATATATAAAACACCTTCTATTCTAAAAATTGAGTAATTTAAAAAAAATATCGAATATATAAATATCGCTAAAAAATAAATGAATTATTATAAATATTTAAAACCTCAAACAAAATAACAAAGTTAACATTTTATTTTTAATTTTTATAAATTAAAATAAATTTCAATTTTTATTTAAAAATAGTATAAAGAAATATGGAAGTAATTTAACAAGTCAGGATTCTCATGTCTCATTTACTCATAGCAATCTTGATTATGGATTGATCTACATTATAACAATATACAATACATTTCTCTTCTTGGACTTTATTGTTTAAAGATTTCTCATATTTTTATTTTATTTTATTTCTATAAATTAATATATATTTTTATTTTAAAAGTATAAATATATGTAATTAGTTTAATAAGGTGTTGTTTAATTGTTTTTATTTTTGTTTTTGTTTTTGTTTTTTTTCACTTGAATTTTTGGATTTTTATTATTTAAATTATATTTTTGAATAAATAAATAAATTTAACTTGATAAAAAGTTTTGGGTCATTCTAATTATATAACCACTCAAATATGAAAATCCAAAAATTTTTCACCAAATTTTAAACAAAATTAAACAAAAAAATATATGTAGAAAAAAATAAATCAAAACATACACTATTATTAACTTTAATAAATTAAAATTTTCTTTTTTAATTTTCAGACAAAAGCTATTTCCATATATCGTGACTCTTTGCAATATTATATATCTAAATATTTACAAATATATTTAATTTCAATATTAATTAGATAATCATTAGAATGTCTAATTCAATTAAATACGTCACAATAAATTTGATACCTTTATCCATATACCCTGTTACTTTATAAACCAAATTTGATAAAATTTATAGTGACGAAAGAAATAATGAGAATGGAAAACGTGTCCCAATGAAAGTGAGGGAGGAGATAATAAAGGAAGAAAGAAACATGAGGTATATGTATATATCATAGTAGACGTATTAACAACATCATATTCATGACGTCATTTTTTACTATAGATGACAATATAATATTTTTTAATTTGGGAATAAGAATTATGAATGGTTATTTCAATTTAATTAAATCCCTTTAAATTACTAAATATTTTATTTTCACTATCTTTGGATTCAAATTTGGTACACATTTTCAATATATAAATTTACATACACTTTGAATTATAAAGTTCACTTTAAATGTAAATAAAAATAATATTTTTTAATAAATTGAAGATTATATTAATATAATAATAATAATAATAATTTATCTTTAAGGTCACAGACATCAAATTTTGTATGAGATTTTCTCCGTCTAACATTTTGAATGGTAAAGTCTACAGAGGTATACATACCCTACCCTACCCCTTTTCGATTTGAACTTGTGACCTTTTAGGAGGAAACACATGTTCTTTATCGTTAGGCCCACTAAGGTTGTGTTCCTCAGATGGGGTGCCAAGTGGACAACATGAGCATTAAGACTTTAAATGCACATGTTGCCATCCTCTCATCAATATCTCGTAGGGTGAGCGACATTCAAGGCTTATACACGCAGGTGCGACGACATTTTGGCTCTGGTTTAATGGCTCCCTCCGTGCAACAGGGTTGGTAGATTGGGATGGGTACGGGGTGCACGAGCCATGTCCCTTCAACTCCTCCAACGCCTCACCATTTACAGTAGGTAAGCAATGGTTCTTGTCATTTGGATTTGGATCGGCTTTTGATTTTTGACACAACTTGTGCTTCTCAAACCATCTTCCTACACTTTTTTCAAGCTTTGTGCATGTTAGGGGTCTTGATTGCATGCTCAGATATGCCATGAGAAAGAGGCAATCCCAAGAGAGGGCCTTTTTACTACAATTTTGTTTCCATGCAATGAAGGCTACACCTCCTTTCCCAGTCGCCCTCAACCTCTCTGGTCCGCCTTGATAATTCCTTAGTGATACCGCCCCCCTCCTCAGCCCTGGACAGGGTGGTGGAAGAACCTCCCATGGCTAATGTGGAAGAAGAAATATTGACAGTGCCGATTCAAATTCTACCAGCTTCCCTCTTGTACACAATCCCTGACCCCCAAGACCCGCCACCCCTCACTAGTTGCTCCACCCCTGGTGTTGTCGTTGCCTTACAATGGGGCACCTGCATAATTGAAGAAGAAATCCCGCTGGAGGTGCACCATGAAGAGACTCTCCCTCCTCCTTCCACTACTCCAAAATAAGGACCAAGCTCCATTTTTCGCCTCTCACCAGATCACTTGAACATCATTTTTTTATATGCGTTGGGATATACAAGAGCAACTTCACAGACACACCATGCTTAGCAGCCGCCTAGACTTGTTGTTTGATGCTCTCTCAGGTGCGCCAAGCCAAAGAAGATGCCCGACCTGTGCACAACCATTCGTCTTCACTCCCACCGACAATACTCATGGCGACAAAGGATTTACGGGTTCATCCACTAATTAATCCTGCTGCGTCTTTTTTTTTGTTATTATGCATTGTAATTGTCAAAATCATTGTCGAAATTTTGGCTTCTATGTTCATGAATCACTCAAACTATTCAAACCATTCAGACCTAGACATTCTCAACTACCTGTTCTTGTTTCCATTTGTTTGGCATAACATGTGGCATTTTTTTGCTCTTGTCCAAAAATCAAATCACATAGCCACCTCTTCTGGTTTCCATCTATTTAGCGGAATAGGTGGTCGGTCTTTAGTCTTTGTCCAACTATGTACTGTTGTGATGGATCCATTCCTATCCTGTAAAAACAACCAGAGCTTCCAAACATCCATCCAGCAACCTCGATTCTCATTTTGGTAATAACAAAGTCCAGAAAGAGATCTTCAACAATTAAAACCAAAATATTTGGAGCATGGAATCTAACAATAACAAAGGTGAAGAAGTAAAACCCAGGGACCAAGATGTGCCTGGTCAAAGATAAAATTGAATCCAACATTGAACACTTGACCACACTAACATAACCCCACCTCCTACAACGAAAGACCACTAGCACCAAAGAGAAATTCCACAGAACAAAGCATTGATGGAAAAAACCCCTAACACAGAGAATGCTGATCATGCCCTAACTCACCTCGGATAAGAATCCCCCTTCACATGAATTAGATTGAATGTCAAGTTTAAGTTCAAGCACTTTGAAATGTGGAGTTTGTTTGGGTACGTCGTCTCCTAGGTATTTTCCATGCTACTTATCCCAAAACATTAACTCTAGCCTTACAATCATGGAATGGGGAGTGATCCCATGACTCCGTTTGACACAAATTCACCTGCATTAAGCCTCGATCCCAGTTTGTCCATTTGGTCGACAAAAGTATTGAGTTCACATTTAGTATGGAGAATAGAGACCTCTTCGAACTTAGCCAAAAGAGAGGTGGAAAGGAACAATATATTGTTGAGAAGATTATTCTCGACCTCGATTCTTTTTATAATATCCCTAGTCACCATCATAGAATCACCAAGAATAAGGAGCTTGGAAATCCTCATTTCTTTCGCTATTTTGATTCCTTCCCATAGCACACATGCCTCTGTAACGTTGTTTCATACTTTAACCAATCCCCAAGATTAAGAAACAACTAGATATCCTCTGGGATCGCGGAGATTCCCACGCACACCTTCCACCCCTAGGTTGTTCGTGGAAGCTCCATCTTAAAACAATACTATATAGGATTGTTCTTAAGAGAGACAGTCCTTGAAATCTTGCTCACTTTTCCTAATTGACCATTTAGGAAGAGGGGTCGGTTGTTTAGGAGACCATGAAGGAGTGACACCTAGCTTGAACTTGGCCATCCAATCTCATTCACAATCCTCCAAAATTTGATCCTACTGACTAAGGCGAAGTTGCATAAAATTAGAGAGAAGAGAGAGAGCTCGGGAAACGATTTGCCTTGCCTCATCATCTCATCATTAAAAAAAAATTGTTATGAGTCAACCATATACTCCAGCACATATAATTTGGTAGAGCTTCCCAATTTCTTTTGAAATTGGTTTTTTGCTTAAAACTTCCTCTGTACCTCTACCACCACTGGGAGAAGAAGTATGCACACTTTTGGGGCCACACAAACCTTTGTGACAAATCATCAAGAGAAACAGGCCAAGATTCCTTCGTATAACAACAATCAACAAACAAATAATGTATCAATTACTCATCTTTGAGGCAAAGAACACATCTAGAAGGGACATCAATTCCAAACCTCTTTAGATTTTCATAGGTAAGAATTTTTTGATGGGATAATAACCAACATAAAGTGTTTATTTTGGGCATCCCATCATTATTCCATATATTCTTCCACATTCTAGAGTGATGAAAGGAGATTGTGTTATCCAAAAAAATAATTATATCCTTGTTTAATCAAATATTTTGAGTCTCCCTAGCCCCAAGAGGCCACATGATTTCAATGTCACGATGCACATCTAGTTAATTAGAGAATTAGGGATTGATATGAAGGAAATAGATGAGTAGGAGGTGACAAGGATTTCCAATTGGCCCAAAGTCCAGATTCAACATTCTAGGGGGAGAGGTTGAAAAGGGTGGATATTATTTTCTTGTCAAACCAAGCCCACATAGGGTCCATATCAACCCGCGAAGAGAGGCAATCCTTGTTAAAAAAAAAATCATCCCATAAGTTGATACACCTACCATTCCCAGGGATCCACATTAAATTTTCCCTTATGAAAGGAATGGCTGCAATAAGGAGCTTGAAAATGGGAGAGCCATTTTTAACTTTAGGCAACATATCCAAACATTGTTTCCTAGGCCCAAAGAAATATTTTTTCCATAGTACACTTTCCCACCAAGCTAATTCAATTGTGATTAATCTCTACAATAGTTTTGTTCCCATTTCCATGTTCATAAGCCCAGGATCGTGTATACTAAGTCCACCTCTATCCTTGGGACATTTTACCTGATTCCAATTGACAAGGTGGGACTTTTTATGGTTGGACTTCCCTCCTTTCCAAAGGAATTTTCAAATCTTCATAGAGATTTTATTTACAATATCATCAGGGGCCAGCAAGGCAGAGCATTGATATAGAGGCAATGCCGAGAGGATTGCTTTGATAAGGATGACCATCCGACAGGGTTTAACCATTGAGTTCCCCTTTGAATGAATTTCAGATTAATTTTTGCAATGATATGCAACCATTCTTGGGATGACGTAACCTTCAAAGAGACATGGATTCCAAGATAGCGAAATGAGGTCCATTTATCAATAAGAGGGATTTGAAAAATTCTTGATATGGATTGCATTACCCGAGGCCTTGAGTTCCAAACCATGATCTGACACTTCCTATTGTTGATCGCTCCACTAGAGGCATCAAGAAAAGATTCCATCATTTGTTTGAATATGGAGGCTATGACTACAGATGCTCCTCCCAACAAGAGAGTATCATCCACAAATTGTGAGTGATTCAGATTTTTTACTCCATGGTCCATCGATAGACCCAACAAATTCCCAACTATCCTTTCATACTCAAGTTTCATTCTTAGAGTTTTTTCCATTATTATAAATAGGATGGGAGAGAGAGGGAATCCTTGGTGCAATCCTCTGCAAATTGGAAAGAAGGTTGTTGGCCGACGGTTCACAAGGGGAGAAATCCATGGTTCGCTAATACATGAAGCCACCCACTGAATGAAGTTGGAAATAAATTCAAATCAATCTAGAACCTGAAATAGAAATCCATGTCTAACATGGTCAAAAGCATTATCCATATCCAATTTGATAATCATACCTCCATTTTTGGCTTGGCCACTTGAATGGATAGCTTCCTCGGCAAGAACAATGTTGTCCATTATTTGTCTCTCTTGCATAAAAACTCCTTGGTTAGAGGAAATGTTTTTTGGTAGAATTATTTTTAAGAGGGAGGAAATAATTTTGGTAATAATTTTGTAAGAGGAGTTGCATAGAGACATTGGTCGGAATCTAGAGAAAGAGGCAGGGTTGGTCTCCTTGGGAATCAAGGATAAAAAGAGGAATTGGTATTTCCACAAAGCCTTAAGGATCATTGGGTGTAGAGAAACATCCTCTTGATGTCACGTTTAATCAAATCCCAATAATGCCTGTAGAAGGAAATTGTGAAACCATCTAGTCTCAGAGATTTATCCGATGCCAAACTCTATATAGCAGCAAAAATTTCAGCTTCCAATATTGGTTGAGTTAAGGCCAAATTTTCTTCAATTGTAACAATATTTAGAATATGTTATAACATGGATTCCACATTGCTATCCTCCACCTCTTCTTGTAGGGCATACAAAGGAACAAAGTGAGACTTAGTGGCCTCTTTTATACCAACAAACTCTGTCACTTTTGTGCCATCCTCCAAAGTGATATTTGAGACATTATTCCTATATTGTTTGGCAACAACTTGATTGTGAAAAAAAAATTGTATTCATGTCTCTGGCTTTAAGCTAAATACTTCTAGATTTCAATTGCCATAATTCTTCTTCTTGTTTTAGGGATCTTTGATATTGAGATTGCAATTGAATTTCTTCTTTTTGCAAGATGCAAGTGACATCTTTCTCCTCCATTTCTTTTTGAAATATTTCCCAATTACATCTAAGCTCCTCTTTAACTTTAGATGGTGGATTGAAGGAAGATTTGGCCCAAAGTTTGAGCGATTTCTTGACCATCTTAAGTTTTTGCTCCAACGAAAATGGGACTACCTAGAATCCAATATCTCCAAGACGATTCAACCAGACACATCCACTTCTTGACATCTAAACCACAATGGATTTAAATGAAAGGAAAAGGGGTCATAAACAGGGACATCATGAATATGGAGGGAAATGGGTTTATGATCAGATATAATGGAGGGAAGAATATATTATTTCATAGTGGAATCAAGGCTACAAAAACCATTATGAACAATGAAGCGATATAAACACACAACGATGTGCCAAGGGCCAAATATCATGTTTGACCAAGTGAAATTCCCTTTTTGAGGCTTCAATTCCAACATATCCCAATCTTCAATCAACTCCTCCATCTTTTCTCGAGAGGGGTTTGGCCCAAAAATAGGCCCTCTTTTCTTTGCACTATTTCTGGCAACATTAAAATCCCTAGAGATTATGTAATCCATGGATAATTTAGATTATTATAAGTTGAGAATGGACCTACAACAATTGGCCTTCTCCACAGGACTTAATGACATATACACATTAATAACCACAACAAGCTTGTTGTTTTTCAAAAACTAGAATTTAGTAAGAATCCAATGCTAGGTTTTGAAAGAAAATTCTAGGCTTACCTTTTCTTTATTCCATAGTGTACATAAGCCGTTAGAGGCCCCCCTTGAATGTGCAATTGTGACTTTGAAATATCTCCAAATACTTTTCCCGAACTTTTATGCTTCTTCTACTTTCAATTTAGTCTCCTAGATCAGGAAGATTTGAGGCTTTTCATTCTAAATTAAGTCTTTGACAATAATGGACTTTGGGATGTTTCCTAAACCCCCACAATTCCAGGAGACCAAAATCATTAATTTGAGATATTTGGAAGAGCACCACCCTTGGATGTTGCATTTTCTCTTGAGTATTTTGGAGTCTTGATATGTCCCGTCATTTTTGGAAGTATTTGTTGCGATCCCAACATAATATCCTTGTTGGCTTGATCTTCTCAAACAATTCTGGATGTATTTCACCTAGATATTTTGGGCATGGTATCATCAGAATCCACATCTTCTTGGTTTTCTTCTCCTACACTCTCATTGTCTGAGTTATATTTGGCTTCTGAAAAATTCACCATTGCATCTAGAAATTGCTCCATTTCTTTAGATCGATGTTCAGGGGGCATCATGTCTGCATTTACTAGAATATTAAAGATAACCCTTTTTTCATCACACAATTTCATGGACATTTCAATCCTGACTGATTGTGACCCAAAAGGTTGTTGGAGTGGAGGAGGATCCTTAGGAGAGGACCCATCACCATGAGAAACCGGAATAACGCCCATGTCGCTATCCTTTAATTGTGACAATGATTCAAAACTATTTTTAGGGGAGATTTCACATTTTGTGGGAGATTGTTGGGATTTTTGATTGAGGGATTCGATCCAACATGAGAAGGTCCTGTAGATGAACCTGGAGGGGTTGATGTTATGGGACTTATCAGTAAATGCGGACATAAACAGATCTCCCTAGATCCACCTAGATCTATAACAAAACAAGACAGGACATGACGCTTTCCCTAAGCTCTAATCATTGAGTTTACTATCAAATGAAAGATAGTCAACATACCATTTAAATATCACTTCCTCTTGTCATCGTCATCCTAGCTCCACTCCAGTGATCCTGTGATATTAGATCTGCAAGAGAACACAAGCCAACCAAAGTGAAAGCAATATAGCATACTCAAAGAGAACCTATGTATGTGATCAAGAAATCATACAATAAAATGAGATGAGTTTTATGGGAAAGAAACATATCACTATATTATAAATAATGAAAGTGGATATTACAACCAAAGCCTTGATGTTGCAAGGTCCCCTTCTGATGAACCTTTTCTCCAACACACACACTTGCTCCAAGCTTGAATGAAGAGGATCCACAATGACTTGGTGAACTAAAATGAATCTCTCAAGAATGATCCAATGCAGAACTCTCCATACAATCTTAGCCAAATTCAACCTTCATTAACCTTAATTCCTTGCTTAACCTTTTCCATGAGAAATCCCTCCTTATATAGGGGAAAGAGAGATGGTTAAAGAGATTAGGATTATTCCACCAAATCAGAGAAGCGAGTAGGATCCCAACCATACGGATTCCACCTCACCTTATAAAAGATTCCCTTCTAGAACTTTCATGAAGTTCGACCTTTTCTTAGCCTTTTGGCATCGTCGCACCCTAGCTATAGAGCAGCCTGTGGAGACATCACAAACCAGTTTTAGGGCAGCCTACGACGACCAGGAATCATTTCACCTTGCTTATGATGCAGCCTGCGACAACCCTCCTTAATAAAGTTTATTTGGAAGAGAAAGCCAATCACCTTTCTCATGAAGATAGGTTCTTTTGGGAACATGAAAACATACTTGTCAATGGATCATTTAGATGAACAAAATAATGTGTAACAAAATGCCCCCCAAATTATGAGGATGGAACTCGTGACAGCCAAAATAATTTTTAAAATGTGTGTGTGTCGGAAACAAGGAGCGCATCAGTCGGGAACCTACAAACAGTAAAGCATCAGCATAATAATATACCATCGTTCGAGGTAGGAATTCCCATACTCAGATTAAAAAGTGTGAAATGAGTCATGGCCACTAAATATACATTGTGGATCCATGTCATCGTGAATTGACATAGCCACCTAGAATACACTATGGATCTATGCTTGAAAGACTTCAAATTCCAACATAGCCATGAGACATACAAAATGGATCTATGTGTCAATACAAATCACGAATACTCTGTTGCAGCCTAGACCAGAATGGTGTGACCCAGGGTCTTCATTTCCATCGTCCCAAGTACGAATCTGACCATGCGATTATAGGTGTTGAAGTCAAACATGGTAGAAACCACTTGATTACCGGTCAATGATGAGAATCGTTAACAAGTGCAAGGGAAATCACCATTGATGTTAATGACTCCCAAGGTACCCTAGTACAATCCAACATGTGTGAATAAAGGAGTAGAAGTTGAACACTCGAGGAAATATTCCAATTAGGGGCCAATGATGTGAACCCAATGTCAAAAGAGAAGAAACTTTCCATTGAGGCATGCAGGCTCTAAGGCACTGAATTATTTCTGAGTCGACAGGAAAATAATCATCACTGGAGGGCCTTGATGTATCCCCCATCAATGACACGAAATAAGTAATAGATTTGAGATAGATCAGAGCATGAAATGGTTTGGAACTGACATAGGGAAGACCGACATGGTAGAAAATTTATAACTGCAGATGGTCGACTCGATGGGAGGCTTATTAAGGCTAAAATTCTCTTGAACATATGAACGACACGACAATGGTCTTGGCAACATTGAATCAAGGAGGACCCAACATATGGACATGTGGATGGTCAAACAAGAGACAAATGGATTTCCCAACCCGGATACAATGATGAAGGGGGGTGTCATGTTCAAGAGTTACTATTACTGCCACTAACACGAATACAGAGACAGATTTCTTTCCCAAATTCCCCCCCCCCCATTTCTGGCAAGTACCTCTTTATTTTTACGCAAGCTTGAGGAGGATAACATATGCTTGTTGATGTAAGCTCATCCTTTGGACGAGTCCCTCGGAGTATGTTTAACGAACCCTAAGAAGGAGTGGTTCAGTCCCATATGGGTCTTTCGATGTTTGTTTAATGAGTCCAAAGAGAGAAAACTCGGATGTTTTTCATGTTTAGAGAGTCTGAAAAACAATTAAAGAGGACTCCACAAGTTCCTTTTTCGTAAGTTAATTTGACGAGATCAAAAAAGTGATAATCTATCGTCCATCAAATGTTTTTCTCAAATAATTTTACGAGTGTGACAAGAACAAGGTTGCTCGACAATCTTTTCGTTTTTACGGAGCGTGAAAAGATATTAAAAGATACTCCATGGGTTTCGTTTTTCGTGTTACCATTACGAGTACGAAAATATGACAAAAGTATACTCAGTTACATTCTCATTGATTTACGAGCATGAGGAGGAACAAAGACTACGCTAAGAGTTTTTCCTGGAAAACTCTAAAAGGATCTGCACAAATGACAAATGCATAAAAGCAAACCCAAAATACGTATCCTTGTTCAAATTCCACTCCTATATTTCTCACCTACGAAAAATCAAATACTTGTAACACCATTAGAAGTCTAGGGTTTAGGTGAAATACATTAAAATAATATAAAAATGAAATGGAATTGTAAAAAGTTAATAAATATGAGTAAAAGCTTCTTTTTACCATTTCATTGTTACTCCACCCAAAGTTTGTTCCAAACCCCCCCTTTTTACCTCAAACTTCCACTGCTGATTGCGGGAGGTACGATGGACCATTTGATGAACGAACTCTACAAGACAGGTAATCTTCACCTTCTTCAACTTTTCATGGATTCATTTTCACTTTTCATTGGTTAGAAATGGCATTTTAGGTTGCATTTTGTAGGGTACTTGCGCTCGGAGGTCATCACAGGCACCCTGTATCGTGCCCTGCGACGACCTAGCGTCATCGTAGGTGACCTTTAAGTTATAGTAACTACTCCGCACTGTACGGGCTAGCTAGCCTACGACGTGCACAAAGTAAAAAAAAAAATTAAGATGCTTCTGCCAATAAAAGGTGTCCAGGAGAAAGATGAAGAGACTAGTGCCTTTTTTATGTTCCATTTCAGGTTTTCTACAACAAATATGTTGGAATGGCGAGAGAGGGAACATGAGGATGAAGATTACTTCATCGGGAATGACCCGGGAACAGTAAATGCCCTCCGACAGTGTGGAATGCTAAAATTATTCAAGATCCAGTGCATGAGAGCCCAATTGAAATTGTTGGAAAACTTGGTCCATATGTGGGACGTAGACAAACAGGTATTTTGTGTGGGGACTCACATCCTTGAGATAGATATCGAGGATATCTATTTTTTGACCGGGTTGTCTTGCCGAGGGGATCGAGTTACACTGATTGGTAGTAGAGGAGGTGGTCAGCCTATAATCCATTATATCAATGCACATTGCGTGCTAGGTGCTGAGAGACATAGCAGCAAGGTCACCATCCAAGATGTCCGTGACTTACCTTTATGGACAATCCTATACACCATTGCGCATATGGAAGGGAGCACAACTCCTCATATGGCCCTTCAGAGAGATTTCCAGTATGCACTGGAATGCATGGAGCTCCATGTTTTCAACTGGAGTGATGGGGTTCTTAGAAGCATGAATAAATAGTTGACCAAGTGTAGGAGGGGTGACTTGAAACAATTCGGATACAGATCGATTTTGGTGTCCTTCTTCCTGGAGAGGATTCCAAACTTGCGCCTACAGGTAGAGTGGGGCATACCGACCCCATAAGATCCAAGAATGAAGAGATGGTGTGACCTCATGGCTCGACATGTGACAGGGTGTATCGTCAAGTATAATGATGGTTTTTTTGATTTGTTGAGGCCCCAAATGCTTATGGTGGATGACTACACATACGCTGGCTTGGAATTCTGAGGTGATCCAGACTTGGATCTTCCTGAAGGTTCTCAGTGGGGGAACTTAGGTAAGAAGTACATTTTGTTTTTATAATGTTTTTGTAATTTTTTAAATATGAAATGTTTTTATATTCTTAATCCGATGAGTAATCAAAAAATCTCTTTGATGTTGCCGACATGGGACCTCATCGACCTCTAGGTTCATCTCCCATTCAGAGGCGAGAGGAGAGATTCGAGGTAGCAGGATTAGTCGCAGCTGTCTATGAGGCTATAGAGAAAAACTTGGAGGGGCTGACAGTGGATGTCCCAGATGCCTCCATCGATGAGATTCCGAGGAACTATCAACTCCATATAGTAGGCGTATCTGCATCCATTGGTCGACTTCTCCGTAGAGTAGCACAGGAAATCATGTGTTACCGCAAGTAGCATCCTTGATGCTATACTTGTATATGAAGCCATGTGCTTCACATTTTGACATTTTTCTCTTCGGAAAAAGACACTTTTTGTAAAAACTTTTATCGTTATATATATGAGGCTTCTACCGACTTACTTGTTGTATATACAAAGTGTGATTGGATTTTATAATTTTCTCAAATGTCTGTCTAACACATAATTATCCAATGCATCTGTTAATGTATTTAGACATCTAGGAATGTGTTGATATTCAATGTAATCAAAATAACGTTCAAAGAGGTGAATTCGTAAATATACCCTTAATAACGTAGGACTTCGAATGGAATAGACATTACTCAATTGTAAGACTACTAACTGAGAATTGAGGAGTACAACAAGACGACGGATTCCAAGAGACACAACGTCGGTCAATAATTCGATGACTGCATTGTATTCCACAATATTGTTAGTTGCACGACCAAGGAAAACATCATGAAGACTAATCAACTCATATGTAGGTACGTAGATTGCCCAATCAGAAGATGGTAGGTTCTGAGTACTGCGACTAGCGCCATCAATGAAGCCAATGTAGGGTAGCGAAGACATCGACATATGGAAACAAGCACAACACAAGGTAAGCATCTGAAGGTCGAAACCAAACAACCAAAAAAAACGCAAGAGTATGATACACTAAAAGTACAATCACTCATGCAAAAATGACTTTAGCATAGTACTTCTTTAAGTAAAGCCCATTTCAGGGCTCACTCAAATGGATACCATCATAATCGACTAGCTCATAAGCTCCCTTCAACACACGCTTGAAAATGTAAGGACCTCGCCACATGACCTCAAATTTACTGCCCCCTAGAAAATCACGATCTTGTTCATACAGGAGAACAAGATCACCTTCCACGACTCAAACTGCTTTTTCTGTGCACTCTTTACACCAGTTCTTCCACGACTCAAACTGTTTTTTCTGAACGAATGAGTATGAAAATGACTCTGCCTACGTACTCCTTGCATGGCTCTGTGCACTCCTTGCAACATACCTCTGCAAAGTTTCACGTTATCTCTCCTGAGCTTCTGAGTCAGACTTGACTTGGCCTTCGCACACCTTGCGGGCACTGTGCACTCCTTGCACCAGAGCTCTCAGAAGAGAAACAATTGAAACTTATAGAAACATCAAAGGTTCCCACACTTAACCATGGAAAACATACTCATACACATAAAACACATAAAACAGAAAGAAACATCACATGTACCCAACGAACTCAGATGATTACGACAACATACATTTGGAATCAAACCTCTCTATTTGTATTCCTTCAACAAAGTATGTACATGGATTCATACAGCTCTCTGCGACTCTCCACAATGACTAGCAACAAATAATAATAACATTCAACAGCCTCATTTGGGCATTGATTACATATATTTATACATGGAGGGGCTTCATGAGCCTTCTCTCTTGACTACCTACTGCTATCACATCGAATTCAAAACATCCTACTCCTAGTATAACTATGAATTCATGAGCATTTACAATATGGATAAGGATTGATGCTAAGCATCTGCACAATATCTCTATACATTAAATAAAACTACAATCCATTACGATCTCCTAAAATGGCTTCGGCCTCCAAACATTAAAGATCATTTACTACATTCTTTTTTATAAATTCAAAATTCAAAAAGGTGCTTCCTCCTGTGAGAATCCAAATCAACTTTCATGTACACGTTGTCCTCCTATCTAGCTTCCTTTAAATGCTGATGGTGATGCTCCTGCATCATACTCCTTGGCTAATAAAATCACGAGCTCCTGCTCATGGCCCTGTTGCTGCTATAATTGAAGTACCCCTGGGTCCCAAACCTTAACTTGGAGTTGTCTCCTTACTCCTTTCCCTTGTTGTTGTTCATGTTCTCATGTTGTTGCATGCTTTTCTCTTGGTCTCCAAATCACACATTGCAAGGCTTCACCTACTTTATCATTGCATTCTTCTTTGGTCTCTTTGGCTAACCTTTCTATCAACCCTCTCAAATCCATAGTTTCCTTGTCCATCTCATCCTTTGACATGTTCTTTTTCTACAACTCTCTCTCACTCTCCTGGTAATCACTTCATTGCAAGTTTCTCTTGCTACTACCCATCAATTGCTTATCCTTCTCTTTTATTTCTTCATGAGATTTTCTTTCCTGAAGGTCCCCTTTGCTATCCTTCATGACTGCATCCCTTTGTTAATCTTCTTCTACCTTTGGATGGTTTAACCATTCTTCCAACATCTCTAATTACTTCTCCCATTGAATGAGTGCTGAACCTGAATGCTCCTCTCGAACATTTCTCTGGCTCACAACTATGCATGTTTATTTTTCCTTTTCTTCTTTTTGAACAGAACTTGGCTTCTATCTACTCTCCCTCTCTTTGACAGTCTCTAATGACCATCTCTTTGTTGCACCTGCTACCACACACAAGATGTTAGTTTCAAAAATCGCAGGTTCCTTAGCTTTCTCCTAGGATGTCTTCTGCATCACTTCCTCACAAGCATGAGCATCTGTAAAATTCATTTCAAGAGATACACTGATCTCTCCTATACTCATATTACAATACCAGGGATTTTATTCCTCCTTCAAAGGTTCCTTCCCAGTCATGAGAAGTATGCTTGGGCTAGCTTCTTCCTTCACTCTCTTATCCTCCATAGGCAACAAAATATGCGTACGACCATTCTTCTCAAGGGTGTAAGTATTTTTTCTCCCATCATGTATGAAATTTCTATCATACTGCCATGGTCTTCCAAAAAAATATGGCAAACGTCCATAGGTATGACATCACAAAAAATTTCATCTTTATAAATTCCTATCTTAAATTCAATATTGCACTGTCGACTTACCATGACTTGGTGTCCCTTCTGCAACCACAATACCTTGTACGGGTTTGGATGTGCAGTTGTCTCCAACTCCATATTTTCCACCATTTCTATGGATACCAGATTATAAGTGCTCCCACTGTCTATGATTACTTTGCATACCTTGTCTTTGGTCTTGCAAGTAGTCCTGAACAAACTATTTCTCTAAATTGGCTCTTTCACATCTTTCTCTGGTTTTAAGAGAACCTTCCTTATCATGAGGGATTTCCCATCTTCTGTTGCTTCTACCTCCACATTCCTCCTTTGATCTTTGGAAATGTGAGCTTCTCCACCACCTTATTTATTCCTCTTAGGACATTCCCAAGACATATTCCCTATCTTTCCACATGAATATCATTTCACTTATCCACCTCTGCCTCTCCCTCTTCCCTTGGGGAAAGAGTTTCTTCCACCATAGGTTCCACCCCTAGAGCTTTCTCCTCTAGTCACATGTTTGTGAAAGCTACCAACTTCTTCTCCTACCTTCTGGAACTTCTCCCTAGTGGTTCCTTCTCTTTGGTCATGATTCTTTCATCTGCTCCATTGGATTTTTTTTCTGGTCAACTTTTCCTCTGCTTTCAGGGCTACTTGATAAGCTTCCTCCATTGTCCTTACAATTATCATGCTAATCTCATCTTGTATCTCATACCTTAGGCCATTTATGTACCTGATAGTTTTTTATTTATCGTTCTCTCGATGTCCTACTCTGATGTTCAACCTGTAAAATTCTTCAATGTACTCCTTCAATGTCAAACCATTCTATCTCAGGTTCTGTGATCTCCTGAACATATTTATCTGGTAATCCTTGGGTATGAATTTAGATTTTAACTTAGCTACCATCCTATCCTAACTTTTGATTTTGGACTTACCTTTGCATCTTCTGTCAGGTTGTAGTTCATCCCACCATAGCCTTGCATGTCCCTTCAGTCTGGTAACAACATGCTTCACTTTATTTTCATCATCGATCTCCTCATAGTCAAATTACTTATCCAATCGAGTAGCTCCTCAACCTCCAAGTTGCCTTCGAACATTGATACTTCTATCTTTTCTCTTGCCCCATTTTTACAACGACTCTTAGTATTCGTTCTTCTTCAACCTCTTCTTTTGCAACTCATTCCACTTCTATTTTCTCACTCTTAACTTCACAGATGTCACCATCATAAGATGTTCTCCTATGTGTTGTCTCCATGGCATCTAATATTGCATGAAGTCGCCTCATTTCTTATTCCATGGATGGATTTGCTACAGGTATGTCCCCGCGTCTTCTTGGCGGCATGGTTCCAAGATGTATCCTTTTCTTACAGAGCTTATTTCGGGCTCTGATACCACTTGATTCAAACCACCACCTTCTCCTGGTGTCTGCGTGAACTCTCGGCCTAACATCAATAAAATTCAAGGAGTCAAATTGACTCTTAGGCCCCTACTGAGCCCTCAAAATCCCATACACAGGTCCTATGCCTTTCTTCCCTTGAAATTCAGGACCCCAAGGCACCCGCAAAATCCTACAAGGGACCATGGGCTAAACCCATGGGCTAAAACCCAAACCTACGAGGAATTCGGGACTTCGGGCCTCGACGATTTCTCCCTCTCCGACGTTGTATACTCCCAGAGTGTCAAATTTCCGAACCACTCGGGAATCCAACAACTCACAATGCTCTGCCAATCTACGGTGTAGATCTACTTCGGGCCTCCGTGCTCCAGGACGTTTTGAAGCAGTTCTCCACAAATCCGTCGGAGTGCCAGACTGACGAATACTCTCAAACCACAGATCAACAGATCATGCTTCTTTGTCATCCAATGACCACGATCGACTCTGAGACTCCGGACTTTGGGAGTTCCAGAGGTCTAACATGCTCTATTCTCCGAAGAGCTGAACTGGAGAACTCACGAAGGACCCAAATCTACGACTCCTGGGCTTCGATGGACGGACGACCCAGATCTACTCCAGACTTCGAGAGTCCGAGCGATTTCAAGGTACAACTCTTCACAACACTCAAATGCCGAATTAGTGGAGGCAAGATATTCCCTCCACATGTCCCTTTCCTGATCGACGACCAAGAATACTCCGGCCTTCGTGACTCCGGAAAACTCTGCACCAAAACACTTTACTTCACAATTCCTCTGCAGTTCTATATCTCCGAATATCAGGATCCGACGACGCATGTCCTCAACGATGGACGCCCAAGATGAGCTCCGAACTTCGGGCCTCCGGGAGTCCTCATCTCTAGGAGTCCTCATCCCACACAATTTCTCTCGACTTTCTCTCGGAGTGCCGGTATGTCGAACCACTACCACTTTCCAAATCGATGGCTCCTGGACCTTGATAGAATGGATGACCTAGATCTATTCGGGCTTCTGGAATTTGGGTGATTACACTCACCAACATTTGGTTTTTCCCAAATGTTGAATTTCCAGAGTTCTCCTCCTTCCTCCACGTGTCCCTATCCCAGGTCGATGACTGGGATGAGTTCCGATCTTCGGGACTACGACAATTTTCAAATTATACCACAAAAATTACGTTTTTCCTCTGGAGTGCCTATCCTCCGAAGTGTAGGATCTCCTGCCATATGTCCCTTAAACCAACGGTCTAGATATTTTTCACTCTTCGGAGCTTCGAAAGATTTTCGTTGTTGCACTATTTTACTTTCTTCCTTCTGAAGTGTCGGTTTTCTGGACTCAGGGATCTGCTGACACGTGTCCCTTCCAATTAATGACCCAAGTGTACTTCGGGTTTTGGGACTTCAATAGTCCACACTCCTTTGTGTTCTAAATGTAAAATTTTTCGAACACGTGGAGTCCAAAGGACTCCCAGGGGTTAACATCCCTGTGAATTCTCTATATCTAACGAACGTGGATGATTTCGGCTCCTCTCAAGTGAATCTCGTACGTTGACTTGTAAAAATTGAAAGGACTCCTTCCTTTGAGAAATGTATGTCAATGTCCCTCCTGAGCTTGTCTACTCGACGTGATTCGAACCTCGAATGCCTCCAATGAACACTTCAACCGTTTGGGCTTAGAAAAACTTCTAAGTCTCCTCCTCACAACACTTGTACTCACTATCTCTTTTGAGATTTGTTCCCCCAATGTTTTTAGACCTCTGGTGCACTTGTGTCCTTGGAAATTATAACAAGTTTCAAACTTAGAGATTTTCCATAGAAGAATCTCCCTATGCACCTCTTGCGTAACTTTGTGTACTCTTTGCAACAATTCTTCCATGACTCAAACTATTTCTTCTGAACAAATGAGTCCGAAAATGACTCTGCCTAAGCAATCCTTGCGTGGCTCTGTGCACTCCTTGCACCAGACCTCTGCAAAGTTTCACGTTATCTCTCCTGATCTTTCGAGTCAGACTTGACTCGACCTTTACACACCTTGCAGGAACTGTGCACTCCTTGTACCAGATCTCTCAGAAGAGAAATAATTGAAACTTATAGAAACATCAAATGTTCCCACACTTAACCATGAAAATCATACTCAGGCACATAAAACACATAAAACAAAAAGAAACATCACATGTACCTAATGAACTCAGATGAATACAAAAACATACATTTGGAATCGAACCTCTCTATTTGTTTTCCTTCAACAAAGTATGTACATGGATTCATACAGCTCTCTGCAATTCTCTACAATGACTAGCAACAAATAACAATAAAATTCAACAACCTCATTTGGGCATCAGTTACATATATTTATACATGGAGGGGCTTCTCAAGCAGTCTCTCCCGACTACCTACTGCTATCACATCGAATTCAAAACATCCTACTCCTAGGCTAGCTATGAATTCATGAGAATTTACAATATGGATAAGGATTGATGCTCAACATCTGCACAATCTCTCTATACATTAAAGAAAACTACAATCCACTAGGATCTCCTAAAATGACTTCAGCCTCCAAACATTAAAGATCATTTATTACATCCTTTTTCATAAATTCAAAATTCAAAAAGGCGCTTCCTTTTGTGAGAATCCAAATCATCTTTCATGTACACGCTGGATGATGCACTCTTCTCCTATCTAGCCTCCTTTTAATGTTGATGGCAATGCTATTTCATCACACACCCTCTCTTCTACAGAGGGAAAACGGTTTCCCTTCACTCAAAGTACCACTCCTCTGGCCCGACTCTCTCAAAGGGAGGCTTCACCGTTGATCCACCCCAACCCTCCTAGGCAGGAATACAATCTAATCTATCCAAGGCTTAGGAGAGAGCAACTACAGAAATTAGAAACAACACCCAAAATACCATTTCGAGGGCCCTTAGAGCGGGGAAATCCGTTCCCCCTCCCCTCAAATGATTTTCCTATCTTTTAACTTCCATGGGGTAGGGTGCATCCTAAAAAGATATCCCTCCAGCGGCTCATCGCGAGCCTCAGACCTGATGTATTATTGCTACAAGAAAACACATGTCTTGGGGTTACCGTTGAGAAGTTGTTAATATCGTGGTTGAAGAATTGGAATTTCAGTTCGGTGGATTCAGATGGATTGTCAGGGTGTCTCCTTTTGGGGTGGAGTCTGGACTTCAAGGCTCTTTATTCTTTGGTAGTTCGGTCGGCCATCTCTGTAAATCTTCAGCACAAATATTCCCCCTTGGTATTTACAACAATTAACGTGTATGGTCCGTATTTTTATCGTCCCCCATTTTGGGAAGCCTTAGCTTCTTTTGACTTCTTCAAAGACCAACTGATAATTCTTGGAGGTGATCTGAATTTCAGTCTCTCCCTCCAAGAGGTGTGGGGGCCTTATTCCAGAATGGACCATCAGAGTAATTTATTTCTCTCCTTCTTGGAAACTCACAAATTGGTAGATGTCGAGCCGAAAAAACTTATTCCTACCTGGAGAAATCTCAGGATGGGGGAAGGAGAAATGGATAACAGATTGGACCGGTTTCTAGTATCAAAGGCCTTCTTGGACCTAGGGCTATGATTTAAATATGTGGTAGAAGAAGGATAAAGCTCAGACCATAGGCCAATATCTATGACATGGAAATCTGGTTCCGAAGCTCCCCCGATCCCGCTCAAAACCATTCAGGTTTGGCTCAAGGAGGAATACTTTAAAAAATTGGTGACAAAAAATTGGGTCAAACTCTCTACTGAGAGTCCCTCCTCTGTGATGGAGTAGTTTTCAGCTAATAAAAAAAAAGTAAAGGAGGCCATGAAATGATGGCTTCTCATTTGGAGAGCTTGGAAATTCAGGAGCATTACAAACATTGAAGCAAAGTTGGCTCTTCTTAGGAGTAGAATCGATGACAACACTCTGAATCAATCTCTCCTGGAGGATCTGAAAGAATTAGAAGAAAGAAGGAATGCCTGGCTTAAGATTGAGGAGATGGAATGGCGCTAGAAGAGCAGAGCCTTGTGGATCCAAGCGGGAGACAGTAACACAAAATTCTTCCATCAGTTTTCTAACTATCACATAAACCTAAATTCTATTTGGAATATTCAAAACGAAGAAGGATATATGGTGAGTTCTTTCCAGAAGAAGGTTGAAGCCGATGCTAGATAATTTGAAAATTTGTTTGCATAACTAGTCGAGCACCGCATTCAGAAAACCCTTGAGGTGGTAACCAAGCTTCCGTCTCTTTTTACTGAATAAATGAATAGATCCCTAAATGCAGATGTTACATAAGAAGAATTGAACTCAACTCTAAGCTCAATGCAGAATGGGAAAATCCCTGGTCCTGATGGGTTCACGGTGGAGTTTTACAAGGCTTTTTATGACTTCCTCAAGGATGACCTACTCACAGTGGTAAAAGAATCACAAAGAATAGGACGAATTCATGGTGCCCTTAATGGAGCCTTTCGTTGTCTTATCCATAAAAAACAGGATGCATCCTCTTTCAATGAATTTAGGCCCATATCCTGCTGCAACATAATATATAAATTGATCGCCAAAATCATCGCAAGAAGGTTGAAACCTATGTTAGGGAAGGTTATTGGTGAAGAACAGTTCAAATTTATTCCTAATAGGCATATTCACGATGTAGTAGCAATGGCTCAAGAGGTCTTCCACATGATCAAGAAAAAGAATATCAGGGAAACCATTTTGAAGCTTGACCTTTCGAAAGCCTATGACAGAATCAGTTGGGTTTACCTTAGGTTGGTTCTACTCCAAGTTGGAATTAATGTAAACATGGTAAATTGGATCATGGGATGTCCTTAAAATGCCTCCTTTGCAGTTTTGATCAATGGTGCCCCTTCTTGGTTCTTCAAAGCCTCCAGGGGGCTTTGTCAAGGATGTTCATTGTCTCCTTTCCTGTTTTTATTGGTGGTGGAAGGTCTAAGAAGAATGATCAAGGAGGATCATTCCTCTCACCATTTGAAGGGGATACAAGTTTATGAATCTGAGGAAATATCCCATCTACTCTTTGTAGATGATGTTTTCTGCTACACCTTTGGTTCCAGAAGGGACTTCCATGAATTGAAGAGAATCCTAGATATATTCTGCAGGGCAACGAGGATGGCCTTCAATTATGAAAAATCACATACTCTACTCAATAGAGTATTGGAGGAAGACACTTTAATGATACAATACCTTATCCCATTCCCGAAAAATAACTTGGATGAAGGTTTCAAATATCTAGGTTTTTGCTTTAAGCCTGATAGGTACAGGAAAGATGACTGGGGATGGATTATCAAGAAAGCAGAGGCAAGAATCTCCCTTTGGATGAACAGATTGTTGTCTAGAGGTGGTAGATTGGTCCTTATAAAGTTAGTTTTGGAAAATTTACCAGTCTATTGGAATTCTATTATGGCCATCCCAAGAGGAGTTCTTTATGAAATCAGAAGGTTAAGTTTTAAATATCTCTAGTTAGAAGGAGTCCACTTGGTTAAGTGACCCGTCATTGCATCCCCCAAGGGATTGGGAGGCTGGGGCTTGAAAAACATATGCTATTTCACTCAGGCACTAGCGAGTAAAAACCTTTGGTGTCTCACTCAAAGCAATTCACTTTAGGCTCGTGTAATGTGATCCAAATATATGTCATCTATTTCCATTGTGGATTGGTTCATATCCCCTGCAAAATCCTCTAAGGGATCAATAATTTGGAAGGCCCTGGTGGAGGCCTTTCCCCTAGTCGGAGACTTCACGGTTTGGAAGATCGGTGATGGGAGACAAGTGTGACTAGGAGAATATCCTTGGTTAGGAGCGGGGAACCATTTCATATTTTCAGAGCCCTTGTTACTACATCTAAGGGAAGCGAGAGTTTTCTCCTTAGCTGATGCCTGTATAGGTTCCCCTCAGCCCAGAGGCAGAGAAGGTTGGAAAAATGTGGAGTTGCTGCAAATTCCAGCGAGCCTAGCTGAAGAGTGGGATTCATTTATGGACCTTTTATGTGAAAATTATATCTACCCGATCCCTAACACGAAGGACACGAAGGACTCCCTTTGTTGGTCCCTTAATCCCAAAGGAGGTAACTTTACAGCTAAGCCAGGATATAAAGTTGGTTTTGGGGACAAGGTTGACACCCCCACTATCTGGTGGTGGAAGCTAGTATGGAAGACCAAAGCTCCCCTATGATGTAAACTATCCCTTTCGTTCGCTTTAAACAACAAACTTCTTACTTGGGATAATGGAACCAAACGAGGATGGATTGGGCCCAATCAATGTCCATTATGTAAATTCAAGTAAGAACCAATTTCTCATCTGTTCGTTTCATGCTCTTATGCAGGCACTGTTTATGTCTTAGTAAAGGACAATATCAGAGCCACGTCTTTATGGAAGGGTGACAGCCTCGAGGACAGTGTCAAAAAATGGTATTTGGACAAGTTAATTTCCTCCTTCCCATGCCTACCTAGTCTTCTGGTTAATAATTTATGGGGGGCCTGTAACTTAGCAGTGTTCAAAGATACTCTGGTACCCCCAGAAGTTACAACCTCAATTACATTAAGTCAGGCTTTAGAGCTCAAAGATGATCCCAAGGAACCGAAGCAAAGAAGCCCAGTGATGCCTGAGATGGACTTTAGCACCCCGTGGGGATTCTTTGACGGGGCTTCTCAAGGACATCCTCCTATGTGTGGGGTGGGAGTGGTTATCTTCTTCAATCGATCTCACTATATACATATCAAGTATGCCCTAGGAAGAGGAACCAACAACATGGATGAATTCATTGCTCTTTGGACTTTATTGAATGTGGCAAAGGAGAAAGATATTCACAAAATTCAAGTGATGGGAGATTCCAAATTGGTCATTGAATAGGCTTAGGGCAAAGTCAATTTACAAAATATTCACTTGTCAAATATTTTAAGGGACATTAAGCTCACATTTCAAGATTTTGAAAAATAACATTTTATTTAATTCTTCTCTCAATGATTTATATTTAAATTTTTATATTTACTAATATTAATATTAATAGAGAACATTTTGGGTTTGTAGATCTAAAAAATAATATGAATAGAAAGCAATAGGGATTTTGGCCCTGGAGTATGGCCTAAAATTGTTTTTGCTTGGCTAAGAGCTTGTCTTCCTTGGATGTAAAGAAACATGTTAACGATCCAAGACCCAGATGCATCTGGCATGAATGAAAGCCTGTTCCCTAACGAACCACCAACATAGTATTTCAGGTGGCGTGGTTTTCCTTGAATAACGATGATGAGTCAACCTACATTTGGAAAGAAGAGCTAGTGATAATTGTTCCATGCTGGTTTGACTTTATGAGTTATAATAAATTTTCCCACTCATGATTAAAAAAAAAACAATAAAAATTTGAAAACTTATTATATGGTACTCTTTGAGACCTTAGTGTACTCTTAATGTTCATGCTTACTTATGCTTACTTTTACTAATGTTGTATTTAGCGTTCTTTGTATCTTCTTGTTCGTGTTTATGCTTGTTTTTTTATTATTCGCGTTATTTCGTATCTTCTTGTTTGTGTTTATGCTTATTTCTTTATTATTGTTATATTTTGTATTTTTCATTGCATTTTTTAATTAGTGTTATAATTTGTATTGTTCATGGCATTTGATATTGTTGGTTTTAAAATTGTTTTATTGTTGTTACATTTTGATATTTTATTTTTAATTTTGTTATATATTTAGTTTGTTTGTAAACATGTCGGTGGTATTTTGGAGATGGTTTATGTTTATTAAGTTAATTTAATATTTAGAATTTTTTTAAAAGAAAACTTGTGTTTGTGGATTGTAATTAATATTTTTTAATAAAAAATTAGAATAATTATTTGTTAATAAGATAGATATTTATTTGTTTACATTTTTTGAAAATATGATTATGATAAAGATTTGGATTTCAAGAGTTTGAGAATACTACTTTTAATAAAGATATGACAAGCATGAAAAAATTGGTGATGGTGATGGTGGTTTATGAAATCTTCTATTTGTGGGTTTTGGTTTTATGAAATTTCTCATTTGTAGGGTTTTGAATTTTTTTTATTTGAAATGGATAATTACCTAATTTGTTATTTATTTATTTTATTATTATTTGTGGGGTTTTTTTTTTTTTTTTTTTTA
>ML788109.1:67351-130016 GCA_009831015.1 Picea engelmannii
CCTATTAGGTAGTTGGTAGGTAGTTACTAAATGTAAAAGGGTCATTTTTATTTAAAAAGGTCCATTAAGTGGTTGGTACTCTTTAGTAATGGGATCACAAGTTGTCAGGGTTTTGCAAGAGAGAAACTATTTATAGAGCTAGTAGGCTATGCAATGTTTTTTTAAGTGTTGTTATTATATTCTTCTCAATAAGAGGTTGTCTCCTTGAAGAGGTGCATGAACATTGCTATCTCTTTTCTAGATTATTGATACAAGGGATAGATTCTATAGGTTATACATCATTATCTCTCTTATTTACTTTTGACACTTAGTTTATATTTCTTGAATAATTGCTCAATAATTATTGTTTTTGTTGGTTAAGTACATTATAATTACCAAACTCACTTTGATTTTTATGGGTTCACACATTATAAATATCAATGGTATTATAAATGTTTTGAAAATAAAATATAATCTATATCTATGTATGTTGTGCATTCCAATAAAAAAATATATCTTTTTATCCTTTACGTTATTAAAAATTAAAAATGCAAACTTTACAAATTCTTTGTTCTAAAAGTGTTATATATAAATATAAAATTCACATTTTATAAAATTATGTATACATATAAGTTAAATGAAATATTTTAGAGTCATAAATTTTGTGCATATAAATAGAAGTAAAAATCAAATATCTACACTAACACTTATAATAGTTGTGAATCTATTTCTAAATTTTATTTTCACTAACACTTATAATAGTTGTCTGTCTATTACTAAATTTTATTTTCAAAATATGAAATATTTTATTCTTATTATAAATTATTATTTTTACATTCTCAATTATTTTATTGAAATTTACTCATTTACTTTTGTTATTTTTTCTCTTTTCAAAATTTTAAACATTTTTAAATTGATGATACTTGAAATTTTTGTATCTATAAAGTTCAAGTATCATTATCACTAACTTTGAGGACATAAAATTATTCTTGTTATAAAGCTCATTCCTTTTTCTTTCATGAACATGTCCATGGCTATGATAGACAGAGGGTTCATTGGCAAATTCACAGGAATTTGGTCGTCTCCTAAATCTATGCTTTTGTGGATTCAAAAGACTTGGTAGCGTTGGTCAAAGGTCATATGACCCATTACTTTTAAGGTAGGGGATTTTACACATCACTGTTTGAATAAAGGGAAGTCAAAAATTTAATCTTCAGGAGCAGACCTCATTTCTTACGATCTCAAGGGATGTATTTGAATAGGTGGAAAACACATTTCAATGCAGAGAATGATATAACCTCAACAATTACATTTTGGGTGTGCCTCCCTCACTTTCCTTTCCACTGCTGGGGGAGTGATTCACTTAGAAATATTGGTAATACTTTAGAGAAATTCATAGACAAGGCAGAACCGAAGGAGAACATGTTTGCTTATGCTTGAATCTGTGTTGTAGTGGACCTAGAAAAGGGTCTCGTTCAAGCAATCTCACTAAACCTACATAATTGGTAGCATGTGCCACCTTTAGATTATGAACAATTACCTTTCAAGTGAAAAAAAATTCATGAGTACGGGAACTTTGTCAAAGATTGCAAGAAGAAGAATCCTTAGACCCCATAGAAAGCACCCCAACAAGGGCTTGATAAAGAGAATCAATGGAAAATGGTAAAGAAGAAGCCATGTTCGACCAACAATCAACATAAAAATCCACAACCTTCAACTATAGGCCCATTAGTGGTGAATGGAAGTAAACTTGCTAGACCACAGGCCTCACCAGAAAGGAGCAATCCAAGTGCGCATCTTGACAAGCCAACAAATTCCCCCTCTAGGGTTTGGAATGGGAATTATCCTCTATTACATAATAGCTTTGAGCTATTATCTCAATGAGATAATTCCCTACCTTAAGAATATTGGGAATTTTCTCATTCGGACCCAACAGTTGTCGCTCATCCAAATCTGTAGCCCCCTTTAGTCGAAGTAAATGAATTTCCCTTCCTATAGGAAGATGATATGGTCCCGGACCAATAAGAAGAAATTGATAACATTTTGGAGCAGCTACCCTTAAATATAGAAGCCAATATTCATAATAAATCCCAAATAGAATCAGATGAAGAAGATAAGGAAATAAAGACATATGAGGAGAATAAAAATAAAACGCCAAGAAGAAAGATATTGAAGGAAAAAAGAGAAGAAGATGCGCATAGGGATAAGATGTTGGGAACATAACAAACAATAGACAATTACTTAGGAACAACAACGAGATGGATAAGAACAACAAGGGCAGGTGGGCCACCTAGAGGTTGCAATGAAAAACCTTCTCATAAATAATGAATGTCATATCATGGAACTATAGAGCGATAGGGAGAAGTTTCAAAGAGAAAAAATTAAGAACATCATTCGGGAAGAAAATACCCACATCTTTCTACTCTAGGAAACAAAAATGGAGGATTCTCTAGACCTCCTATCTTGCAAAAAGCAGTGTCATGGAAGTGAAGGAATAGTGGTTAGTTCTCATGGAACTTCAGGGGGGTTTTGTACAATGTGGAACAACAATTCTCTGAGACTTGTTAGTTCTTTCAACACTCAACATTAGATCCTTGCTAGCTTTATTCACATCCAATTTGTGAAAAAGTTCAATATTTTAAATGTATACACACTGACAACATATAAAGACAAAGAAATATGTTGGAATTCACTATTATCTTTACAAAATTTAGAATATTCTCAGAACAACATAATAGGAGGATATTTTAATGTTACTTTGAACAATAAAGAGAAAAGAGGTGTCAATATTATAAGGAACCATTTTTGGTAGAAAATGGAGGATTTGATATCTAGATGGCACCTTGTGGACATCAGGCCATCCAAAGGAAAATTCACTTGGTCAAACAAAAGGAGAGGGCATGGGCATATCACATCAAGGTTGGATATATTTTTGGTACATAGTGACTTTATATCACATGACTATCTCATATCTTCAAAAATAATGCCTCCATCCATTTCCGATCATAAACCTATCAGGTTGACCTTTGAGGAATCTCAATATTATGATCCTCTTCCTTTTAGGTTCAACCCTTTATGGTTTAAGGAGTTTAAGACAATGAATGTTGTAGAAAAATCTTGGAACACTTGGATCGTGGGCTTCCTAGTTTACATTTGGGAGTAGAAATTATAATCAGTGAAATCATTCATAAATATGTGGGTGAAATACTCCTCATCCCCATTCTCTGAAATATAAGTGTTGCAATCTCAACTGAAGACGACTCATACAAGGCTAAAATCTGAACAAGTTACAAAAGACCTCCAACAAGCCAAACTCAAAATCTTCCAAAACTTGCACAAATCTATCATGGAGAAAGAATAAATCTTGAGGCCTAAATCAAGAATAATTTGGTTGAATTTTGGAGATCACAATACAATTTTTTTTCACCATCAATCTAAGGCAAGAAGACGAAGGAATAATGTTGAGGAGATCACCCTGGATGATGTTAGGAAGATCGATAACTTTCAAGAAATTAAGAAAAAAACTAAGAAATTGATCTCGATTGGATCATTATATTATTTGACATCTATCTCGATGCTTTCAGAGTGGAAAAAATTGGAGGGATCAACTTGCAAGGTCATTTTAATGGCAGGTCCCTGTTTGGAAAATTGGGGTTTGAAACCTTTTGAAGCTATTTTGAGGAATCAAACTACATTTTGGGGATCAAAAATTTCTCATCTTCAGCTTATACCCCTTGACACTATTCTACACATTGATACATTTCCAATAGTTCAAAAATCGTTCAATAGGAGCTCGTATGCAAGAGTTATGCCTCCCGCAAGTTGACCTACCGTGTTGACCACCATGGTATGATTGGATGCCACGTCAACCCCCATTATTCATGCATATGGGGATATCCATATATGAACTTCAAGAAGATTCTATAACGTCAAAAACCTTATCAGAATTGAGGGTTGAGGAAGTCAAAACCTTGCCTCTAGATGGATATCGGGTGATGTTAAATATCAGGCCGCTAGGAGGAGAAGGGGTTCCATTCTTTAGCTTTGTATGTGTTCCATAGTTGAGGAAAGAACCTAGGAGTGATATTTTTGAGATAATAACAAAGGAGGAGAGATTCTGTAGTATCCATATAGGCCACAATGTCAAAGGCAACTCCATAGAGAGTGCCTCTTTCTTTATACTTGTATTTGAAGAAAAGAGAGTAGAGCGACCTCACCTTCTAGCTGGGTTTTTTCCTGTATCGGGTTTCCCATGTTATATCTTGTTTTTATTTGTGGATGGTGTGTGATTATTTATTTATGTTCTCTATTTTTCACATTTCAACTATTTCATATATTTTGAGCATAAAACCAGTAATTAAAGAATCTGAGAGCTAAAGGAAACGAACCCTCACAATACATATTTTAGTATTTTGTTATATTTGTTGTGAAAAACTATCTAGTGGAATATATGTGGAAGTTTATAGATCATATCAGAATCAAATAAAGTTTTCTTGGGGTATTTATGGAAAGTTGCAGGGATCCAAGAATTTGTTTAAGAATAAATTCACAGAACCCTAGCCATGGCCGACGAGTCTATTCATAACAACCCTTAAGATCCAACGTAGGATGTATTTGCGAGGTTGGAAGAGAAAGCCAATGGAATATCTTGCAATATGTCCCTCGTCATGGAAGATCTAGCAAGCAAGCTCAAACTGTTTAGAGAAGTGGGAGGCTTGAACTCAGATATCAGATCAGATGGGAAACCGGGGGATAACGAAGACCCAGAAAAGGAGTCGCGAAAAGAACCCAAGAAAGAGAAACCGAGTTCCAGTACCATAAACCCTTCATAATATTTATTCAATATGGAAGCAAAAGTGGACATAAATTCATACCAAGGTGAGATTGATGCATTAAAGATAAATTATTAGTTGAAATAACTAGAAGTTTATTTCAACATTCACCATATATATTGGGAACATAAGATATCGTTTGTCAGACTGAAGTTAGAGGGCCATGCTTTAACTTGGTGGGAAATCCATATGGAAAGACTTAGGCTGTAGGGTGATCCACTAATAACCAGGTGAGAGGAATTCAAAACCCTCATCAAGTTCCAATTGTACCCTATCACATATGTAGAGGACCAATGGCTTTGGTGGCACTACTTTAGGTAGAAGCAAGGGCAGAGTGTACAAGAGTACACCTTAAATTTCAGAAATATGGACATCATGCTAGGTATCTCTCCTAAGAACCCAGATGCAATCCTCAAGTATCTGGGGGGTCTACATAGCCATCTACGAAAGAAAGTGATGCTTTTCAAGACAAGGATAGTGGATGAGGCATGTGTACATGAATATTATCTCGAAAACATAGGCCGCAAGAAAGGGAAACCAAGTAGTTCCAAGTAGAAAGAGCACCAAGAGGCTTCTAAGGAGGGGAAGAAGAAGTGGAAAGGCAGAAAGGATAAGAATATGAAAACCACTGGTTTCAGTACCATAAACCCTTCAAAATATTTATTCAAGATGGAATAAAAAGTGGAAATAAAGCCATACCAAGGTGAGATTGATGTATTAAAGCTAAATTATTGGTTGAAACAACTAGAAGTTTATTTCAACATTCACCATATATATGAAGAAAAAAAGATATAATTTGTCAGACTGAAGTTAGAGGGCCATGTTTTAACTTGGTGGGAAATCCATATGGAAACACTTAGGTTGGAGGGTGATTCGTTAGTAACTAGGTGAGAGGACTTCAAAACCCTCATCAAGTCCCAATTCTACCCTATTGCGTATGTAGAGGACCAATGGATCTAGTGGCGCTACTTTAGGCAGAAGCAAGGGGAGAGTGTATAGAAGTACACCGTCGATTTCAGAAAGATGGGCATCATGTTGGGTATCTCTCCCAAGAATCCATATGTAATCCTCAAGTATTTGGGGGGTCTACATAGCCATCTATGAAAGCAAGTGATGATTTTCAAGCCAAGTATAGTGGATGAGGCATGTGTACAAACATAGTATCTAGAAAACATAGGCCACAAGAAAGGGAAACCAAGAAGTTCCAAGTAGAAATAACACCATGAGGCTTCCAAGGAGGGGAAGAAGAAGTGGAAAGGGGGAAAGGATAAGAATACGACAACCACTGGTTCCAGTACCACAAGTCCTTCGCATTATTTATTCAAGATCAAAGAAAAAGTGGACATAAAGCCATACCAAGGTGATATTGATGCATTGAAGCTAAATTATTGGTTGAAACAACTAGAATTTTATTTCAACATTCACCATATATATGAAGAACAAAAGATATCATTTTTCAGACTAAATTTAGAGCGCCATGCTTTAACTTGGTGGGAAATCCATATGGAAACACTTAGGATGGGTGATCTGCTAGTAACTAGGTCATAAGAAAGGGAAACCAAGCAGTTCCAAGTAGAAAGAGAACCAAGAGGCTTCCAAGGAGGGGAATAAGAAGTTGAAAGGGGGGAATGATAAGAATATGGTAGCCACCACACATCAGTGCAAGGATCTTAGCAACCATTTTAACCATTGCAATATTGATGGGAACACTAAGGAAAAGTGTTGGAAACTACTTCCATAGTTGAACCCAAAGAATGACAAGAAGGATGCAAAGAAAAAGAATCTTCTAGCCAGGGATTCAAGCAATTAGGTTGAAAGAAGATTTGATGTGGATGATAATATTTTCTACACATTAGTGTTGAAGGATATGAATTTGAGTAGACTTCATCACCAGGAAGAGAAGGAGATGACCAAACTCTTCCACATTAAGATCCAAGTCAATAAGAACAAGATAGACACCTTGTTTGACTTTGGTTCACAAGCTAATCTCATAGAGAGGATCTGGTTATAAATATTGGATTGGAGGTTTGCGATCATACTAGACCATATCCATTGGGATGGGTAAACAACGATGCAAAGATCAACCTAATGAAATAGTGTAAAGTAAAATTTTCTATAAGTATTGATTTTATTGATGAAGTGGAATTGGAAGTAGTACCCCTTGATGTATGTGGAGTAGTGTTTGGAATCCCCTACATGCATATGAGGGATGCAATATTGATGCAAAGATCCAACCAATACCGACTAATCAAGGATGGAAAGTCCTACATCATCAACTCTCATAAAGAAAATTCAAATATCTAACTGGTAAGTGCCAACCAAGTCAATAAGTTCATTAGTTCTAGTAAGAAATATGTTTTTCTTTTCTTAAGAGAAAATTAGACAGAGCATGAGTCAATAAGAGTAAAGGCACCCTTGGAAGGGTGTACTAAAGAGAAGAAACATAAGTTGGAGGAGTTTCTACAAGCAAACATAGAAGTGTTCCAGGAGAATAAAAGGCTACCAACCAAGAGGGAAGTGGAGCACGAAATATAGTTATTTATAGACTCCCCATTTATGAATATTGGGTTGTATAGATAGTCCATTTAGGAAGCAAATGAAGTGAAGAAGAAGTTGCAATAGTTTTTGGAGCAGGGTGTGATTCGAATAAGCACCTCACCTTGTGGGTCACCTATCATAATTGTACCAAAGAAGGATGGGACTTGGAAAATGTGTATCGACTATAGAGCATTGAACAAGATTACACTAAAAAATCGATACCCTCTTCCCAAGATCGATGATATATTAGATCGGTTGCAACATGAAAAATATTTCACCAAGTTGGATCTCAAATAAAGATACCACTATGTATGCGTCAAGGAAGAAGATACTTGGAAGAGTGCCTTCAAGACAAGACACAATTTTTATGAATGGTTGGTCATGCCATTTGTTTTATGTAATGCACCAACTACATTTATGAGATTGATGAATGACGTATTATGACCATATCTAGATTCATTTGTTATATTCTATTTGGATGATATACTGGTTTATAGTGCTACCCTGGAGGAGCACATATCACATATCATGAAGTGTTAGAGGCTTTAAAGAAGCACCAATTGTTGGCTAACCTCAATAAATGTGAGTTTTCTCAGCATTCTTTGGTGTATTTTGGGTATGTGATCGATGGGGGGGAGCTCAATATAGATCCTACAAAGATGGAGGCCATCATGAAATGTCTAGTTCCTACATATTTCATTGAAGTTAGGATTTTTGTTGGGGAAACACATTACTTGCGGAAGTTCATAGCTTCATTTTCAGCAGTAGTTGCACCATTGCACACCATAACCATGAGTGGTAAGAGTTTCCAGTGGGGGAAGAATCAATAGAAGGATTTCAATGAGTTGAAAAGAAATATCAGTCAAGCACTAGTTCTCGCATTACCAAACTTGCAAAATCCTTTTGAAATGGAGACACATGAAAGTGGGTATGACATGGGAGAATTTTTTATGCAAGGAGGAGGGCCTACATGCTATCATTCTAAAATATTTCATGGGTAAATTCCCATATACCCTACCTATGACAAGGAACATTATGCCTTGGTTCAAGCTAACAAGAAGTGGAAGCACTATCTGATGGTAAAGGAGACCATCATCCACATATATCACCAACCGCTATAGTATTTGCAGGCCCATAGTAAGATACAACAAACTAAACATTACAAGTGGATTGGGTTTTTACCACAATTCCAACTAGTCATCAAGTATAAGAAGGATAACACAAATAGGTTGGTAGACATGCTTTTAAGGCCACCCACATCCAATATTACAACTTTGGGAACTTTGATGCACATGCAACCTTTTACCCATGATGCATGCAGAGAGGCATATACAACATATGAGGACTTTAACGAGGTGTTTCAACATATATAGGGAAAAATTCATATAGAAAAAGGTGATGGCAAGGTTGACTATCATTTACAGAATGGGTTACTCTAAAATCTCAACAAGATTTGTGTCCTTAAATATGAATGATTGTTTCTTATCAAAGAGGCTCACACCTCCAAGGTTGCAGGACATTTTAGTGTTGGGAAGATAGTTTCCAACTTATAGAGGCATGTTTACTGGCCTAGAATGCAAGAATATGTAGCACAATATATGATCCAGGTGGATATCGATGGCCACCTACCTTTTACAACTGGCTCAAAATAGTTTTCTGGCAATTTTGGTAATTTACTATTTTTAACAGTTTTTCGGGTCCTGAAACTTCCGGAGCCGTTTTGAGGACAAAATCTCTCGCATGCCCAAGCGAACTCTCATGGAAAAATAAAATAAAGATGACGGGACAGAATATCCTTTCAAACTGTTGATTGAGGAAGCCCTCACGCATTAGAGGAACAAGATGATGGATAGTTTCGCGCAAATCCTTCAGTGACTACCAACAGGAAACACATCTTCTTCGAGCCGAGGCGCCACCCCCTTCAAGGTAAAAATAAACTTAGATATTCCTATATTTGAAGTTCATATAGATGCAAATGTTTTAGACAAGTGGTTTAATCTAGTAGAAGGGTATTTTTCTGTCCATAACTTTTCGAATAGAGAAAAGATTACTTTTGCGCTCCTCAAAGCCGTTCCCCATGCCAAAGATTGGTGGGAAACTTTCTGTGAGCAAAAGGAAATAGAGGAACCCTCATTATTTACAGTCACGACTACCTGGGAATACTTCAGGGATGCTATTAAGGAACAATACTACCTTGTCGGAAGTTATGACGACTTGTATACCAAATGGACCACACTGCGGCAAGAAAGAGACCAAGTAGTGCTAGATTTCACAAATATCTTCCATACCTTGCGCACCAAGATGGGTATCAAAGATTCAGAGCGACATTTGGTGCTCAAGTATCATGGTGCTCTGTATAGATACATCTAGACTGAAATGGAAATTCTGGACATCTCATCCTTGGGTGCGACCTACCGATATGTCGTTAAAATCGAGCAAAAGCTCAAATAAAAGACGCGACAATTTGGGCCTGGGAACCCCTCACAAAAAAAGCCAAGAAAGGGTGGCCCCAACCCACAGAACAAAGGACAAAGAAAATATGGACAGTTATGGACAGTATCAGGACAACTGGTCCAAGCCACAAGCAAAGAAGGACACTGGAAAGACAAAGAAAGATACCGGGAAGTGGTGAGACTTCCATAAGAGCCCTTGGAATAACACTACTTATTACCGCTCAAAGCAGTCACTGGTGGCCAAAGTGAAAACCTATGAATCATATGCGGGTTATGACTCTAAGTCAGAACCAGAAAGGGGAAGATGGATCATTGACGTGGAACCCAGTGCCACTGTTGCTACCACCAAGCTTCAGCCTGGTGAACCAGACGAGCCAGAAGAAGGAGAGAGCCTCTTCCATTCACAGATGTGGGTAAAAGCCACCCCATTGCACTTCATTGTTGATAGCGATAGCCAGAAGAACCTCATCTTAGCAGAGGTCGTCAAGCATCTTGCCATGCCGACAATGCCACACCCACAACCCTACACCATTGGATGGCTCCGCCAAGGAAGCGATCTCCACGTTAGCCAATAGTGTCGAATGTCGTATGAAATCAAGACCTTCAAAGACGAGGTATTGTGTGATGTTGCTCCTCTCAAAATTTGTGATGTTCTTTTGGGCCAACCGTATTTATGAAAATGTCATGTTATATATGAGTCTGGGCCTTGTAGTGTTATTATTACTTTGAATAGGAAATTGTACATGATACTCGAGGCAGTCCCACCTAGTGCTATTTCCTTGATCTCTGATAAGCAATGCAGTAGGTCATGTCTTATATGGGGAAGTTTGTCTTCTTCATGATTTTCTCTCAGAATGAGTGAAATATCAAAACCACATCCAGGGTCTTTGCGGTCGAACTCTCCACACAATAGAAGTAAGTATATAAGGTCGTGGAAGAATACTAAGATATATTCTCCTCACCTACCGGGGTACCTCTGCACTGCCAGGTCAAGCACCCCATCGATCTGACCCCCGACACACCGTTGACCAATGGGTCAGTCTATCGCCGCTCTCTATTAGAGAATGAGGAGATCAAGCGATAGATCCAAGAACTGCTCCACAATGGGCAGATCCATCCCAACTCATCACCTTGTGAGAGCCCAATGATGCTGGTACAGAAGAAAGATGGAACCTGGCGACTCTGCATTGATTACCGGGCTCTGAATAAAATCACAGTCAGAAAGTGATACCCAATTCCCCAAATCTACGACCTCCTTTATCAACTCATGGGGAGAAAATACTTTAGTAATATTGATCTGAAGTCTGGCTACCACCAGATCTCGATAGAACAGACAGATGTATGGAAGACCACCTTCAAGTCAAAGGAAGGCCTATTTGAATGGTTGGTCATGCCCTTTGGTTTGACAAATGCTCCAACCACTTTCATGAGGATGATGGGTGATATCCTGCGACCATTCACCAATACTTTTGTAGTGGTGTATTTGGATGACATTCTCATTTACATCAAGACTTGGGCTGAACACTTCCAGCATATTCAATAGGTTCTGCACACCCTGGGACAACACAAGCTATATGCCAACTTGGAAAAATGCTCCTTCGACATGGACATGGTCCATTACCTGGGCTACATAGTTGATCAACATGGTGTACATGTGGATCCAACCAAGATCCAAGTCATCTGTGACTGGCTATCCCCAACCACACTCACTGAGCTTCATATCTTCTTGTGCCTTGCCATTTTCTATAGCAGGTTCGTGTTGGGATTCTCCCATATTGCATGGGCCCTCAACCAAATAAGCAGGGGTGGTGGTAAGGAGAAATTTGCGAGGGGCCAGTCCCAACAACAATCGTTTGATGATTTGAAGCAACTCTTGTGCTCAACCCCAGTACTTTCACTACCAGACTTGCAACGACCCTTTGAGATCGAGACAAATGCTTCAGAATATGTTGTGGGCATCGTTCTCACTCAACACAACCACCCTGTGGCCTATCATAGTGAGACACTATCATATGTTGTCCGTAAGTAACCTACTTACGACAAAGAAATGTACTTCATTGTGCAAGCCTACCGCCAGTGGAGACATTACATTCTTGGGAAGGAGAAAATCATTCACACTGATCATAAGCCACTACAGTTCATGCAGACACAAGGAAAATTGCAGAATGACCGCCATCAAAAGTTGTCCACATACTTGCAGCAATTTCACCTCAACATCAAGTATAAAATAGGAAGCATCAACCATGTCATTGATTGCCTCAGGAGACCTCCAGTTGTGACACTCACCATGGTTCTAGAATCTTGCGGCCATGAGACCTCTGGATGGCCCCAACTCTATGAGACAGACCCGGACATTGCCACCACCTACCAAATTTTGGGTGCAAACACAATTGTCGATAATTTCCATCTTCAGGATGGGTTGTTTTGTAATCTGGGCCATATCTGTGTTCCATCAAGTGAGAAAGTGAAGCTGATATGGGAATCCCACTACAACTGAGTGGCAGGACACCTCGGTGTCGAAAAGATAGTGGCGATGCTACAAAAACATTTCTACTGGCTGAAACTTCGACAGGTGGTCATCAAGTATATCATGTCCTGCACTGCCTGCACTATTGCCAAACCGACCACTAATAAACAGGGCCTATACACCCCTCTTCCTACTCCTGATAGGCCATGGGAATCCATCTCAATGGACTACACGTTGGGCCTCCCATCCACCAAGCAGGGAAATGACTGTGTTTTTATGGTTGTTGATCACTTTTCTAAGATGGCGATTCTGGTTGCCTACAAGAAGAGCATCACAACAGAGGCCACTACCAAGCTCTTCTTTGAACGAGTTTGGGTACATTTTGGAATCCCACAAACCATTTTCTCAGATCGAGACAGTCAATTTCTCAGAACATTCTGGTCGAGCCTTTGGTCACTACTGGACACCAAGCTCACCAAATCCATGGGCTTCCACCCCCAGACATATGGTCAAACCGAGGTCGTAAATCGAATGATTGTGAATATCCTTCTCATGTATAATTCCAAGCACCCTCACACATGGGATGAGAGCCTTCCCTATGTCCAACATAGCTACAAATAAGCCTTGCATAGCTCAACTGACCACAACCCCTTTCAGGTGGGGTTGGGATTCCAAACATTGGGTCCCCTAGATGTTGCACTTCCCGTTGCGGTCACCTTGACCGACTCATCTCCTACTCCAAATGAAGCTAACAAAGCCACCCATTTCATTGAGAGGATCCAACACATTCGCCAACAGTTTCAAGATATCCTACAGAAGTCCAATGACAAGTACAAGCAACACCATGATCAACATCGGGTGCCACATAAGTTTCAAGTGGGTGACAAAGTTTGGTTGCACTTGCAGAAAGAACGCCTTACATGACCCCCTCGGAAGCTTCGCTCACTCTATTATGGGTTGTACACCATCACCAAGGCCATGGGGGATAATGATTTTGAGCTCAACATTCCTCCTTTCCTTGGCCTGCACCCAGTGTTCAATGTGGATATCCTTCTCCCTTATTTCCCACCATTATTGGACACCTCAGAAGTAGCAGAACAACTGACACCAACAGAGCTCAACCCTGATTGCATACAACAAGGATCTCATGATCATATTGTGGACACACTTATCAAGGGAACTCGACAACAAAGGATCCAGCTTTATCGGGTCGTCAAAGCAGGGCAACTCCTGCACCAAGGCAAGTGGCTCACCCGGGGGCAAATTCAACAGAAATTTCCTCATCTGATGGGGGAACTCAATGCAATGGAGACCATTTATTCCTAAGGAGGGAGGATTGATCCAGGTGGATATTGATGGCCACCCACCTTTTCCAACTGGCTCAAAATAATTTTTTGGCAATTTTGGTAATTTACTATTTTTAGTAGTTTTTCGGGTCCTGAAACTTCCAGAGCCATTCTGAGGCCCTAAACGACGTTTTTTGGGAAAACAGGGAACAAAATGGAACTTCCTTCAATGTTGCTCACACAAAATTTGTATTCCTTGGATAGATATTTCTAACGAGGTATTGAGTGCATCAAACGAAGATCGTATGCAAAAGTTACGACCCTAGAAAGTTGATGTACTGACTTTCCCAAACGGGGCCCACATGACTTTTGGCACTTCATCTCCTAGGGTTAGGTTTTTGGATGTCTAGGGTTTTTGACATTCCTGTTTATTGTAAAAAGGCCTTCAGAGCCTCATTGTAACCATATTCCTGTGAATGAGCACAACTATCACATCTCTTCTCAGAGATAAGCCACCACCATTCCAGCAAGCTTGCTTTCCGCTGCATTTTACAGTTTCATCTTATTTCCTTATTGAATAAAAAACCAGTTTTACTGTATCTCTGTTATTTTGTGTTAAGCACTTGTTAATAATATGTAGTCATTTCATTCTGATCATATAATCCGGATCAATATATTAGAGGATGTATACTTCATTGTACTAGCAAACCCAATAACATGAAGCAATGTATATACCATCCCTTACATGTACCCACTCGACCTTGGGAAATCATTCACATGGGTTATGTGGGAGGTTTACCAAAATCTAGGAAGGGACATGATTATCTATTTGGGGTAGTTGATAGGTTCAACAAGACACTCATTCTCATGCCTTGTAAAAATACCATCAAATGACAAGAAGCAACAAATATGTTCTTTGAATAAGTCTGGGTGCATTTTGGGATACCAAGGAGAATCTCAGACATGGATATCAGATTTATTAGTTCATTTTGGACTACATTGTGGGAGAAGATGGACACTAAGTTGAAGAGATATAAAACATTCCATCCACAAACAAATGGGCAGACATAAGTATTCAACAAGAATTTGGTGCAACTCTTGAGGGGTTACAGTCATAAGCATTTGAAGACCTAGGATGAAAATATGATCTACATACAACACTCTTATAATAGAGGAGTCCACACTTCTACTAGTAAGTCGTCTTTTGAAGTGGATTAATGTATTATGGAATATAGGGGTGGTTAGGATTTCCCTAGCCACAACCCAGGCGACAGTCGCCTCATCCTTCCTCCTACTACTGCTGCATCCCCCTCCCTGCGAGCATGATGAACAGTGGGAGTTTTCCCTGGTGGTGGACATGCTCCCTCTAGAGAAGATCTGACCTTTTTCCAGTGTAATATATTGAGGATACGCTCTCCCAGGAGTGGATTTGGTCTGAGATTCTTACAGTCTATGACTATTAATGTGGATGAATTATCCTACAAATCTGGACCTTTGTTCTTTGGCTGCCGCTGCCATTTGCTCACAGATTTTAGCATGGAACCATTTGGTGGTCATGCCTCTGGTGCGGATCCGTTTTGGTTGAGTTTTGCAGTCAATCTTGTGGGAGCGTCTGCGGGGTCATCGTCTAGTTCTTTTATTTTTTGAAATTTTAATCTCAGATCTATGTTTTTTGTGCCTGATCCATCGTTTGCAGGTTGTTGGTCATTTTTTATTAAACCTTTAGTGTGTGCGGGAGTTTTTGAAAGTTTTCTTTGGGGTTGGATCTCACCAATCCATCCTAGCTGGCATGCTCAGATCTTTATGCAATGTGAGTATTTTCTCGGTGGTATTGGTGTTTGGGGATCCCGACATCCCCCTCGGGTATTTGTTTTGGAGTGGAGGCTGGGGTTTCTGATCGGGGTTTGAAACAAAACTTTGAGGTCCTTTTTTTTTCGGGCGTCTAGTGTTGAGTGTCGGGTCAGCACTTTGAGGTCCATTTAGGGAGTGTGGTTTCTGGTTTTCTCTTCTATGGTTGTAGGATCTCTTTTTGTCCATCTAGACCTGTATTTTGAGGGTTTTTTTTTTCCACTCTGGCCTGGTCGATCCAGGTTCTATTTATGTTTTGCTTCTGTCATTTTCATGGCTAAGATTGATGGCTATTCTCTTTGTAGAATTCATTTTTACTGGGGCCACTCTTTGAGGGCCATTTTTGCTGTGATTTTCTTCCTGTTGGGGTTGAAATCATGTTTATACTAAATGCATGCTCTCTGCATGCATTATTCAGAATGTAATTTTTATTTCTCTTAATAAAAGTTATTCTTTTTTCTTTTGGAAAAACAATTCACCTTTTGAAACTTGTTTTGGATATTTTCCACCTTCACCCTTTGATCTTGTATATGGAAAATATGGAGGAATCAGGGAGGAACTCATTTGATATGCATTGAGAGCAATTTTTTTGTTGTTGAGAATATTAGGAAAAACCATTTGTAGGTATAGGAGATGCTGAATAAGCCATAGGAAAAATACAAGTCCAGACATGATCAACACAGAATTGAGAAGTCATTCAAATTGGAAGATAAAGTTTGGTTACAACTAAACAAGGAAAGACTATAAGTTCTTGGTAAGAAGAGAAAGGATCTATAGTATGGACCTTTCAATATATTGGAGAAGGTGAGAGATAAAACCTATAGGCTCAATCTACCCCCATACATGCACATTTACTCAGTATTAAATGTGGATAATATCAAACTCTACGAGCCTTCCATGTTGGATTAAGAGGAGGAGGAGGTCCTACCTTCCATAGAAGACTTAACACCATTTTCTCAAGCAGAGTTGGCAGAGGACATAGTTTTGTAGAAGCAGAGTAGGACTACAAGATAGGGGTAACATGACTTTTGGAATATTGGGTTGAAAGGACAACTTCCAAGCAAAACAAAGTGGCACTCCAGGGAGAAGATAGAGGAAAAATTTCCTCAACTCATTCAGTAAATATTTTGGGGACCAAAATCCTCCATGAATGGGTATGTATGATTTGGATTGGATCATTATATTATTTGTGATCTATATAAATGCTTTCAAAGTGGAAAAAATTGTAGGAATTATCTTGCAGGTTCATTTTAATGGTAGGTCCTAGTTTGGAAAATTGGGGTTTGAAACCTTCTGGACTCATTTTGAGGGATCAAATGGCATTTTTGGGGTCAAAAATTTATTTTCTTTAGATTAGAACCATTTTATTCCACACATCAATACCTTTCCAACAGTGCAAAAATTATGTCAATCGAAGCTCGTATGCAAGATTTATACCTCCCACAAGTTGACCTACTGTGTTGACCACCATGGTATGAGTGGATGCCATGTGAACCCTCGTTACTCATGCACATGGGGCTAGCCACATATATAATTTCAAGAAGATTATATAAGGTCCAAAATCTTATCACAATTGAGGGTTGAGGAAGTCAAAACCCTACCCCTAGATGGCTATTAGACAATGCTAAATACTGGGTCACTAGGAGGAGAAGGGGTTCAATTCTTTAGCATTGTATTTGTTCCATAGTTGAGAAGATAACCTAGGAGTCATATTTTTGAGAGAATAATAGAGGGGGAGAGATTTTGGGGAGTGCCTCTTTCTTTGTGCTTGAATTTGAATAAAAGAGAGCATATCGACCTCACCTTCTAGCTGGGTTTTCTCCCATATTGGGTTTCCCAAGTTATATCTTGTGTTTATCTATGGATGGTGTGTGAGTAATTATTTTTGTTCTCTATTTTCACATTTCAACTACTTCATACATTTTAAGAAAAAAACTAGTAATTAAAGAATCTGAGATCTAAAGGAAATTAACCTTCACACTAAATATTTCAGTGTTTTATTATATCTATTATGACAAATTGTCTAGTGGAATATCCACGACAGTTTATAGATCGAAACTATTATGAAGCCTTGTATTCTGAGTAGGAAGAACTTGATTCGAAGGTTGCACCTGATATGTTAGGAAATATCCCTTCACTTCTAACCCATGGGGATAATATAGATCTCTTAAGACTAAAGTTTACAATGCAATCTAGAGTTTAGGGCTAGACAAGGCACTGGGACCAAACGACTTCACTATGCATTTTTACAGAGTATTTTGGGTCTTTATTAAACATGATCTGATACGTATGCTAAAATATGTTATAAAAAAATTCAAGCTAGGAGGAAATACAAATTATTCTTTTTTAGCTATGATTCCAAAAGAGGCCAATCCATCCTCTTTCTTCAGATTCAGACCCATTTCATTGTGCAATGCATCCTATAAAATCATGATGAAGATCATGGCATCCAAGTTAAGAAAGGTCCTCCCCAAACTCATTTATGAAAATCAAGGGGGTTTCATGAAAAAAAGGAAAATCATAGATAATACCATCATGGCCCAAGAAGCCATCCATTCCAATAGGGTCTAAAAGGAAAGAGGCATGGATATCAAATTAGACATGGAAAATTCCTTTGACATAGTAAGACACTAGTTTATTTTTGATGTCATGCATACATTTGGTTTTATCCCTTTAGTTATCATATGGATTGATGCATCCATTAGTAGACCTTGGATTGTCCCTTTGGTAAATGGTATACTTGTCCCATTTTTCCAGATAAGTAGAGGGATAAGGAAAGTATTGGCTCATCCATTCTTGCACACGTCTTTCTTAATGCTAGGGGGTTGAAGACTGAGGGTTCGTTTAGAATTGACCAAAGAAAACCCCAAGGCATCAACATATCAATAATCAGCCAAAGACTAAAGAAGGTCTCACTCGAGACACCATGAGGATCATAGAGACCATATGGTCTCATGTCAATGATGATGAAGGACTAATTGCAAAAATTTCCATTTGGGTTGGCATTCAAAAAATCCATTGAAAACTACTTAAAAACTAACAATATGCAACACACACACACACACACACACACATTCAATTGACACGTAAGTGACACATTATAAGACCAGAACCACTGCAGCTTTATTATATTCATTCCACCATCACAAATATCCATTAAGAAACTCATAAATTGACAACAACATATCCTTTCTCTCTTATACATTTTCCTAGTATTACATTACACAACTCCATGCGCTTTCTTTCAGACTCTGCAAATGTGATAGACTCAGACTTACAACTATAGACATTAAAAAACATAGGCTCAAAGTGAGCTTAATGAAAAAAATAAACACAACTATCAAATAACAACCAACTGATTAATGAAATAACTCTTTTTCTATTGTCATTTCTCCCTTTTATCTAGTTCTTAACTCCGGCTCTCTGTCATTTTCAGTTCTTCCCCACTCGCTCTTCTAACTACTAGTCCCTCACACTTGTGTCGCCCACATGCATTCCACGTAGCCTATTTAGAATCGTGGCAATCTCAAATACATTTCCAATTCATCCTCTTTCTCTTCCACGTTCCCTATGTTGCATGTAGTAATCATTCGGGACATTTCTCAGAGATTATTTTCTTGATTTTGGCATGCATGTGGTGTCTTCTTAATTTATGGCGCACATCATAAAACTAGACCAATGTGAATTGATAGAACTCGAATTGGAACAAAACAACATAACTTGATATGACACGTGCGCCTCCTGTCACCTCTAGTGCAACTTCTTGAGCGCACACAAAACTAGAATAGGTGAACAAAACTTTGTTTTTGTGCTTGTGTGATATTTAGCCAAAATTTTTGGACATGCCCCCACCACTATTATATGGCTCATCCTCGATCCAAATTCCTCATGGAGTGACAGATTCCAGAACTAAGTAAGACAAAATCATCAATTGGTGCAGAACCAGAGCATCAAACCAAGATGTGGTTGCATCCAAGTTTGAGTAAGAGAAAATTATTTGTCCAGGTTTTAGTTGCAACCCAACATTGGTCTTGGAAATGAGTCGAGCAATCCTCAAGGTAAATGATGTCTTTGGGATTCATTTGGCCAGATGCTCAAACTCTCTCTCTTTGAGGGTTTCTATGGTGATGCATGATAGATCTATTTAAAGCACATCATCCAGAAACTGACCCCCTAACTGAACCAAGTAGTATAGCTAGAACTTATCCCAATTACTCATTGACCTACAAAATGTTAAAATAATGTAACTGCAAAGTGTATTCTTATTATTATTTGATATATTATTCATTGGATCAATCCCCATTGCGGATTGATCATGTCGGTTATTATAAAGGACCAAATCCCCTTTTGTGGATTGGTCAAAAGATAATTGTAATAGGCAGAATAAGAAGTCGGCCCCAGAAGATATTAAAGAGGCCCCGAAATATAATAAAGGTAGTTATAACCACCCAGTTGGAGAAGTCAGCCCTGCCGGTGAAGAGACACTTCACACATGCCAGTCTTGTATAAATAAAGAGGCTAGTGCCTCACTTAGACACACAACTCACTTGCTCATTGAGAGACAAGTTTCAGATCTCCAGTTAGAGAAGAAGGAGAGAGAGTGGCACATCTTTGGGAGAGGATATTTTGTATTAGTTTGATTTATCTCTTGTCATTGTATTGGCTATCTATAATAAGGAAGTTTTGCTGGGTTTTCTTCCCCTAGAGGGTTTCCTAGGATAAATGATGTGTCTCTTGTGATTGTGTATTTCTCAGTGATCTTGTGTTGTGCTATTGTTATCTATTGAAATGCAAAGAACTATAATAATGGATTAAACATTAACATGGTATCAGAGCCAAGCTGAAGAGAGCATCTTTCACAAGAGTGAAAAATGTCACTGTTTCTGTACATGAAAATTAGGGATTTTTGATGGTGAAGCTTTTCAGCCCTAAAACCACCTAGAAAAGTGTGCCCTCCCCCAAGGATTACTTTGGCACTCTCAGCACACATTTTCATTGGTTGGATCTCCTAGAAAGTGAAACCCTAGTTTCACAAAGTACCAGAAGTACCAGAGTACCAGAGGTACCAGAAAACTAGAAGCACTAGTCTAGAAATCCGCAGATCATGTATGGAGGAGAAAAAGTTGGATTTTCTCAGATCCAAACACACCAGGCTACTCGCCTCAACCAAGCGCACCTCCTGGTAAGTTCAAATTTTGATTTTGAGCACTTTCATTTTTCGGTCATTTTCCTAGCTCCAGGTAAAAGATGTCTGCAAGCGTTAAGCTTGTTGACAAGCTAGAAGGAGTGGAAAAATTTTGTTCCTGGAAGTATAGGATTGGCCTCATTCTTGAAGAGAATGACCTAGCAAGATTCGTCAAAGAAGAAGTACTAGAACCTGTTAATGTTGCAGAAAAGGAAAATCATCAAAAGGACACAATCAGGGCCAAAAGAATCATTGCAGATTCAATCAAAGACCACCTGATTCCTTATGTGTCATCTAAGAAGACTCCGAAAAAAAGGTTTGATTCCTTGACCAGACTGCATGAAGGAAATAACATAAACCGGAAGATGAATCCAAGAGCTCAACTAAAGAATACAAGGATGCAGAAAGGAGAAACGATTCAAAAATATTTCTCCAGAATCTCAGAATTCAAAGAACAGTTAGAAGCGATTGGAGATACCATAGACGAATACAAAATCATAATGACATCCCTAAATGGTCTCACTAGACCTTGGGATTCATTCATCCAAATGATATGTGCCAGAACGGAGAAACTGAAGTTTGATAGTCTATGGGAAGAATGCATCCAAGAAGAAACAAGAGTAGCGAGTCATGAAGAATTACTAGCAAGAGATGATGATCAAGCCCTAGCTACTCACACCAAAGGAGGAAGGAAGAAGCCCTACTTCCAAAAGGAGACTCATAAAGAGCCTCAACAGTCAAACAAATTCAATCATAAAGAATCTCATCCAAGGAGATTTCAAAAGAAAGGACAACGAAAGGAAAGAGACTACTCATCTGTACAATGCTATCATTGTGACAACATGGGACATATTGCGAAGTTTTGTCCAGCCAAATGAGAAGAATACAAGAGAAAACATAAGAGGCACCATGCCCATGTAGTTGAAGATGAAGATCCACCCACAAAGATGATAAGAGAGCAGATCAAAGACCATGTCTTAATATCGGCCCTCTCAGGATCTGTAACACCTGGAGAGGACACTTGGCTCATTGATAATGGTGCATCCAAGCACATGATGGGACAAAGAAACATTCTCTCTTGTATCTCAGAAAATAATTTTTCTCAGAAAGTGACACTTGGAGATGATTACCAATATGCCATCAAGGGAGTGGGAGAATCAAACTACAAATTGAATTCAGGGAATTCATTGAAGATGAAGGATGTACTATATGTACCAGGTTTGAACAAGAACCTACTCTCCATTTCATCTTTAGAAAATAAAGGCTTCAGAGTTGCCTTTATAGATGGAGAAGTTCTCATGTGGGATAAAGGAGAAACCTTAAATGAAACAATCATCATTGGAAGTGAAGAAAATGGCTTGTATAAACTAAAGGGTCACTCAGAGGCTTCCATGACCCACTCCATTGAAAATTCATGTGAAATTTGGCATAGAAGATTAGCTCACATCAGCTACAAGGCACTACCATACATATGCAAAGTGGTCACAAGTTTACCAGAACTCAAAGGTGACCATGAAGGCGTATGCAATGGATGTGCACAAGGGAAGAACATCAAGAACCTATTTCCGAAGAGAGACAACAAAGCAGGAGGAGTCCTAGAGATCATTCATTCAGATGTATGTGGCCCAATGCCATCGTCCTCCATTAGTGGGTATGTATATTATGTATCATTTATTGATGATTATTCTCGTAAGACCTGGATATACTTTGTGAAATCTAAAGATGAAGTGTTTAGTAAGTTCAAGGAATTCAAAGCCTTGATAGAGAATCTTTCTGAAAGAAAGATTAAGATACTCAGGTCAGATAATGGAGGAGAATATACATCAAAAGAATTTGTGAACTTCTGCAAAGATGTTGGGATCAAGAGGGAACTCACCACTCCCTATAATCTCCAACAAAATGGTGTAGCTGAACGAAAGAACATAATGATAATGGAAGCTGTGAAGACTATGATCCATGATAAAGATATTCCTATGTGCTTATGGGCAGAAGCAGCAATGCCAACTGTATATGTGCAGATTGATTATCCCATAGTGCACTTGGGCTCAATACTACGGAAGAGATGTTCACTGAAAAGAAGCCAGAGGTAAGCCATCTCAAAATATTTGGCTGCCCAATATTTATTCATATACCAAAAGAGAAGAGAAATAAGTTGGAACCTTCAGGAAAGAAGGGAATATTTGTGGGATACTGTGAGGTCTCCAAGGCCTTCAGAATCTATATACCAGGTCACCATCACATTGAGATCAACAGGGATTGGAATTTTGATGAAGATGCAGTGCTTAATAAATCAAGAATATGCCAGATTGAAGAAGTATATGAAGAAGAACCCGTAATCCCCGGGACTGCTGAACTAGTGAGGGAGGTTCCCAGAGCTTATGAACTAGTGAGGGAAGTCGTAAATTCCCCCGATGAGGAGTTACTAGAAGATCATGACATGATAGAATTTCAAGAACCTCCTCAGATGAAGATCCTCCATAAAAGGAAGCCAGCTTGGGCTAGAGAGATTATTCAAGATGGACAGAAGTACAGTGTTCCCCAAGGAACTACGAGATAGGTGAAAAGACCAGAGCCATTCTCCAATTATACGGCTTTGATGTGTGATCTTCTAGAAGAGGATCCTGCCTGCTTTGAAGAAGCCATTCAGAGGAAAGAATGGGAATATGCCATGATAGAGGAATACCAATCCATAATGAAGAACGAAGTATGGGAAATAGTTCCCAGACTGAAGAGTAAAGATGTGGTATCCTCCAGATGGCTCTTCAAAATAAAACATGTTGCTGATGGAAGTATTGAGAAGTATAAAGAAATATTTGTCGCTTGTGGATTTTCCCAGAAGGAAGGCATTGACTATGAAGAGACATTCGCTCCTATGGCCAGATACACTTCGATCAGAACCATCATAGCTCTTGCAGCTAAGATGAAGTGGAAGCTGCACCAGATGGACATGAAGACAACTTTCCTAAACGGTGTCATCGAAGAGGAAGTGTATATAGAGAAACCTCAAGGATTTGAGGTTGAAGACATGAAGTCTCATGTCTGCAGATTGAAGAAATCCTTATAGGGATTGAAGCAAGCTCCTAGAGATTGGTATGGTCGTATAGACAATTTCTTGACGAGATTAGGCTTTACCAAGAGTAAAGCAGACTCTAACCTCTACTTCAAGGTCATGAATGATGAGCCAGTAATATTACTTCTATATGTGGATGACTTTTTCTTAACTGGAGAAGAAAATATCATCACTGAATGTAAGAAGATACTTGCCTCATAATTTGAAATGAAATACCTTGGCCTAATGCATTATTTCTTAGGTCTTGAGGTATGGTAGAGTCCTGAGAGGATATTCCTTAACCAAGGAAAGTATACAATCAAAATCCTGAAAAGATTCGACATGCTGGAGTGCAAGTCCATGAATACACCCATGGAAGTGAAGTTGAAGTTGTTGGTCGACACTTCATCAGAGTTGTTTGATGCCACACTATATAGACAGATTACTGGATCATTGATATATTTGACGAACACTAGACCAGACATTTGTTTTTCCGTGAACACCTTGAGTCAGTTTCTGGTAGAACCCAGACAGGTTCACCTAGTGGCTGAAAAAAATGTGATGAGGTACCTTAAATGTACAATAGATTGTGGTCTCAGCTATGATGGAGATCATGAATTCACATTGAGTGGATATACTGATGCAGATTGGGCCAAAAGTGTTTCTGACAGGAAAATCACTTCAAGATGTTGTTTCACTTTGGGATCAACTATGATCTCATGGCAGAGTAGGAAGCAATCCAGCATTGCTCTCAGCGCAGCGGAAGCAGAATGCATTGTTGCATGTTCTGCCAGCCGCGAATCTATACGGTTTTGAAAGTTGTTGATCGGTCTATTTGACCTCGAAATGGAAGCAACCATGATCCTATGTGATAATTAGAGTTGCATAAAGATGAAAGAGAATCATGTATTCCATGATAGGTCAAATCACATAGAGATATGATATCATTACATCCATGACATGGTGCAGAGAGGAGCCTTAAAGCTCCAGTACATTAGCACGGATGAACAGGTTGTTGATGTGTTGACCAAGCCTCTACCTCGTGTAAAGTTTGATCACTTTAGAGATAAGTTTGGTATAGTCCAAAAGGACCTTCCTCGAAAGGGGGATTAGTTGTTGGGATGAAGCATCTCCTGATTTCGACCGGATGGTTGTGACGTAAAGCAGGATGATGTGATATGACTAGCACTGAGCTTTCGGCTGGATAGCTATGACGTAAAGCCAGTCTGGTATCCTGCTTCCGACCTATTGGTTGTGACGTAAATTAGGATGAGTACCTTGCTTCCGACCTGATGGTTGTGACGTGAAGCAAGATGATATGATGTGACTAGTACTATGCTTCCGACTGGATAGATGTGATGTAAAGCCAGTCTAGTATCCTGCTTCCGACCTGATGGTTGTGACGTAAAGCAGGACAAGTACCTTGCTTTCGACCTGATGGTTGTGACGTAAAGCAAGATGATGTGATGAGACTAGCACTGAGCTTCCAGATGTATAGCTGTGACGTAAAGCCAATCTAGTACCTTGCTTCCGACCCGATGGTTGTGACGTAAAACAAGATGATGTGATGAGACTAGCACTAAGATTCTAGCTGTATAGCTATGACGTAAAGCCAGTCTAGTATCCTGCTTCTGACCTGATGGTTGTGACATAAAGCAGGACGAGCATTTTGCTTTCGGCTTGACAGCTGTGATGTAAAGCAAGACTATGAGATGAGACTAGAACTATGCTTCTGGCTTGATAGCCGTGATGTAAATACAGTCTAGTATTATTATGATGAGCCAACCTCGTGCTATGATGATGATGATGATGATGTATCAGTTTTCCACTAATACATATTGATGCAGATGATGATTGCATTCCTTTGAGAATGACGATGTTGCCGATGAAGAAAAAATATGATGATTTATGGATATGCCAGTTAGTGTTCCAAGATGATATTGATGATGTTGTCCTCTCACCCACTTGATGTTGTTGATGATCAAGGCCTCTCTCTCTTGCATGATGCTGCTGAAGAATACCCTTCTTGTTAAGGGGGAGTGTTAAAATAATGTAACTGCAAAGTGTATTCTTATTATTATTTGATATATTATTCATTGGATCAATACCCATTATGGATTGATCATGTCGGTTATTATAAAGGACCAAATCCCCTTTTTCGGATTGGTCAAAATATAATTGTAATAGGGAGAATAAGAAGTCGGCCCAGAAGATATTAAAGAGGCCCAAAAATATAATAAAGGTGGTTATAACCACCCAGTTGGAGATGTCATCCCTACCAGTGAAGAGACTCTTCACACGTGCCAGTCTTGTATAAATAAAGAGGCTAGCACCTCACTTAGACACACAACTCACTTGCTCATTGAGAGACAAGTTTCGGATCTGCAGTTAGAGAAGAAGGGGAGAGAGTGGCACATCTTTGGGAGAGGATCTTCTGTATTAGTTTGAGTTATCTCTTGACATTGTATTGGCTATCTATAATAAGGAAGTTTTACTGGGTTTTCTTCCCCTAGAGGGTTTCCCAAGATAAATGTTGTGTCTCATGTGATTGTGTATTTCTCAGTGATCTTGTGTTATGCTATTGTTATCTATTGAAATGCAAATAACTATAATAATGGCTTAAACATTAACACAAAAAGCAGATCCCTTGAAGAGATCCATAGGAATATACCACTGTCATCCTTCTATCTCATTGTTCTGGTAATAGAGGATGAAATATAGGGATTTCCTAGCCCAATGAAGAGGATAACCCACATCCTTGGGCTATCCGCTTCAACAAAGTTGATTATCCATGGCGATAAGAAAGCCATATTTGGGTCTAGAGAGCTGGCATACTTCCATAGCTTTGAAGCATAGTCCAAGGAAATGTGTTGTACTTGGTTGTGTCTTGCTCGTGAATAATAGGGTGGGATATTTTCTTAGAAGCTGATGAAGAAATGCCAATCTTCATGAAAATTGGACTGTGGGCTCTCGGGCTGCCTGGCCAAACTAGGAATTGTACATACCAGAACTTCTGTGACGTTGGGCCATGAAAGGGGATTAGAAAAGAGATATGGTAAGATCAATGGAAAATGTAAATATAGAAGTGGGTGGAAAGAGAACAAGGATGGGAGTGACGAGCGAGGATGAGTAAGAATGGGACATGGAAAATTTCTCCACCAAATGCATGGGTGAAATAATATATATGGAGTGGATAACCGTCAGAGGTACAAGACAAAATGAGTTAAAGAATACATCGATTTGGTCGATCAAATAAGAACTATAGAGTCTGGGTGAAGCCCCATAGATGAGGAGATAATGGTTCAGATCCATCATATTGGTTATGTTCCTTTTGGAATATGGCATTAGAACTAATTATGTTCTAGGTGTGTGGGTGATATTATCGCACTAGATTGCTTGATCCTTCAAAGAAATGTAGATCCAAAGAGCTCAAACCAGTCCCATGGGAATCCTCTGCCAAAGCCAGTACCTTGTACGTATGCCATAACTTTGGCCCGAATTGGAAATATTGGGAATTTGCAATGCCATAAATATATCTAGTCTACATGTGTGACAAGAATGTATGTTGTGCTAGAAAAAAGGTGAATAATTCCAACTATGTACTCTTCTACTTGTTGTACATCCTACGCTAATCCTACCTTACAAAATTCCAGGCTGGAGAAATGTGGCTAAGTGATAGGTGACCCCTGTGGGCTATATTACATCTTCAACCTGTTTCCATTAACAAGTCTCTTGAGAGGATATCCCTGTAATGTAGCCATATTGGTGGCACCGACTTCACTGATGTAGACCAGGAAGAAAGGACCTAACCAATTCATACGTAGCTTGCCAAGGTGTTGTAAAAAATTGTTGTCATATAAAAACACACGAGAACCCAACTGAAGGATTTTTTGGTGGATGTTGCAATCATGCCATGCTTTTTGTCTCTGTTTTTTGACCACTTGGTTGAATCCTACTACAAGACGATCCTCCTTGAGCTCCATGAGGTCATCCAACCTATGCCGAAGTGATTTTTGATCTGTCATGTGAGTAGATAGAGAAATCTATAAGCAGGGAACAACAAAACTAATGGCATGATTGCTTTTATGTTGTATACCAATCTGAAGGGGGCATCTTTCGTCATCCTTTTACAGGTTGTGTGATATTCCCATAAGACTGTGGGGATCCATTGATCCCAATCATCATGCTACACAATACAAACTTTGGTTAATGCATGTTCTAAAATTTTAATGAAAGCTTCAACCATACTATTAGCTTGAGGATGATAGGGAGTTCTCTTCTGGTGATGGATCATGAAATCCTGAGTGAGCTCTTGAATTCTTGTTCAGAAAATGCAAGCCCTAGTCTCTTATCAACACCTTTGGACAACCAAATCTAGTAATCACATTCTCAAAAATGAATTGCGTCACTGTTTATGATGTGCAATCTTTAATTGACGAAACTTCGACCCATCTCGTCAAATATTCTTTGGTTGTAATAATGTAGTGTGCACCTGTCTAACGCATGAAAGGATTGATGGGGACCGTAAAATAAATTTCCCATTTCTTAAATTGTTCTAATGTTGTAACCTGAAATAGAGGGAGCTCATCTCTTTAGCAAGGATTTTCGATCCGCTGACATATGTCATAGCGTATAAAATACTCCTTGGCATCGACAAAGAGTGAAGGCCACCAAAACCTTGTGCGTAGAATTTTCACGTGCTGGCCTTACCTGCATTGTGTCCCCCTGCAATACCCTCATGTGATTCATACAAAATGGGGTCTTTCTCATGTTCTAAGGCACACCTGCGTAGAATGAAACTAGCTCCCAACTTATACAGTTGGTTGGAAATAAATTGATAGTTTGCGTTATGGGTCACCAGTGTTGAAGTTCTTACTTATACAAATAACAATTACGGTTCATCTTTATTATTATAATCATTTATCACATTAGCTGCATAAATAAGATCACTGAAAGAGAGGAAATCACTGAAACAATAGAGACACACAGATTATCCGGGGAAATCCTCATGGGGGAGAAAACCCAACAAAACTTCCTCAATATAGATATACTAAAGACCAAACAAAATATCTTCCTCTACTCCTTCACTAGGAAGAGTAGTGCAACACTTAACCAATAAATACCAATACATAGACCAAGAACCCTCCTTGACGTCACCCCGAGTTGCAACAACTACTCCTCCAAGACTTGCACACTACACAACTGAGTAGTGAGTCTCCAAATGAGGCACTGACCTCTCTTATAAATAGTGGTATGGCCAACCTATAATTAGGTTTGGGACGACAAGTCACTTTACCCTCTTAAATTACAATTCATTGTCAAGGAACAATAGGGTTGACTTTTACTAAGGCACAATAGGGCCTAATTAAATATAATATAATAATATTATTCAATTCTCTCTTAGGTAGAATATTCTTCGAAGTTACAATATTTAAATACTCCCCCTTAACGAGAAGGGAATTCTACTAACAACATTAATAACAAATGACTGGACTCAATACAACATCAAGAGGAGGGGACATCATCATCAACATCGAGAACACTATCGGTCATATCTATAGGTCATCAGAAGTTTTTCTCATCATCAACATTAGTAGAAACTGAACATCATCATCATCATCTACAACACGGAGCTGGAGTAACATCATCATCATCATCATTAGCATGAAGTTGGAACATCAACATCAATAGCATGAAGCTGGAACAACAACATCATCAACAACATAAAGCTGGAATAACATCATCAACAACACGAAGCTGGAACATCAACATCTATATGTGCCAACAGAATGAGGCAAGTGCATCAACAACATTTGTGCTACACTGACAAAACATCCTTATTGGGCCTTTGAGATATGCCTAGGAATCATAAGATTCCCTAGGATATAAAATCCTAACAAACTACCATGTGGTACTCTGACAGACCATCCTTACCGGAACTTCGGTATCTACCCAGGAATCATAAGATTCCGTAGGATATAAAATCCTAACTGAGCTACCACTACTGACCACAACTGGCATATACATGCACATGTACTCTAACATACCGTCCTTATCGGACCTTCGAGATTTGACCAGGGATGATCAGTTCCCTAGGATATAAAATCCTAACTGAGCTACTCGTTGTTGGTCAGGATACCATAGTATCATCAGCATCACTCCCCGTTTCTAGGGAGGTCCTTTCATAAAACACCAAGCTTGTCTGGGAAGTACTCAAACTTCACATGAGACAAAGGCTTAGTCAACACATCTACAACCTGCTCATCTATGCCAACATATTAGAGCTTCACAACTCCCTTCTATACCAAGTCACGAATGTAGTGGTACCAGATCTCAATGTGCTTTGTCTTATCGTGGAACACTAGGTTCCCTTTCATCTTTATGCAACTCTGGTTATCACAAAAGATCACGGTAGCATCCATCTCTAGGTCAAATAGACCTGTCAACAACTTCTGAAGCCATATGGCTTCACAACTAGTGGAACACGCTACAATGTACTCTGCTTCTGTCGTATTGAGAGTAATACTAGATTGCTTCCTGCTTTTCCATGAAGTCATGGCTGAACCTAAACTGAAACAACATCCTAAAGTGCTTTTTCTGTCTGAAGCACTTCCAACCCAATCTGAATCATTATAGCCATACAATCTTAAGTCGCAATCTACAGTATAACAGAGGCCATAGTCCAATGTACCCTTAAGGTATCTCATCACATGCTTTGCAGCTACAAGGTGAACATGTTTGGGCTCCACTAGATACTGACTCAATGTGTTCACAACAAATCATATATCTAGTTTGGTATTTGTCAAATACATCAATGAACCAATCATTTGTCTATATAGAGTAACATCAATTATTTATGATGAAGTATCAACCAATAACTTCATAGTCGTCTCCATAGGAGTGGACATGGTTTTACAGTCCATCATGTCAAATCTCTTCAGAATTTCCACAACATACTTTCCTTGATAAAGGAAAACATCTTCTGGGCTCTGCCTTACTTCAAGACCTAAGAAATGGTGCATCGGGCCTAGGTCCTTCATTTCAAATTCAATAGCAAGATTCTTCTTACAATATGTGATGATATTTTCTTCATCTGTCAAGAACAAGTCATCCACATATAGCAACAATAAAACTGGTCCATCATTCTCAATCTTGCAGTAAAGGTTGGGATCAACTTTACTCTTGGTAAAGCCCAAGCTCATTAGAAAACTATCAATCCTTCCATACCCAGGTCTTGGAGCTTGTTTCAACTTTCAAACATGAGTCTTCATGTCCTATACTTTGAAACCATTTTTTTTTTCACATCACATTGTACCATCCTGGTACACTTTCTTAGCTGCAACTCAATCTGCATAATCATGTGTTGGTTCTATGTGCTTTCTGCAAAGAACTATTTGTCTAACTTCCTTAGAGTATGTCCTCTACTTTTTCTGCAACTATTCCTTTTGGAATTGGGACTCTGCACCTAAAATTGCAATTTCTAAAGCTGAGAATGACTTCTCTATTCTCACTATAGCTGCTGAACTATGAGAGTATCTCCTCTATTCTATCATGTCAACAGGTTCATCTGAAACTAAGAGTGGCTGATACTCAAGGTGGATTTTCTTCTTTCATGGAGGTAACTCAATCTCAAATACATGGATTGCTCCCTCTAAATCTCATACTATATCGAAATCATGGTTGTTCTGGCTGTCTTCACAAATACTGGAACTATTTCTTCGATTATTGGAGAAAGCGTCTCATCATAGTCTTCTCCCTCTTGTTGGGAGAATCCTATGGACACAAATCATGCTTTCATATATTTATACTATTATATGCAACATACTTGATCTTTTAGATCAATATTGGAAGTCACCACTGACTTCCCTTCTAGTCTCAAGGAAAAATCCATATCCTAGTCCTTTTGACTGGCTTCCTTCTCTATTACTGAAAACAAGGGAATCGTCCCAGGAGATTTCACATCTCATAGAAGTCTCTGAAGCTACAATCTAGTCTTCTCAACTCATGGAATCTATCTGTCAGTCCTACAAGATGTCTCTTTACTCATATAATCCTCTCTAAGATCAGGCTCACTTTGAATCTTGATTTCTTCTGAGTCTACAAAGACTTCATAGTCTTTGCAGGATATACTTGGTGTTGAATACCAAGTATTAATATGAAAATTTTAGTCAGAATTCAAATGAATTCTTCTTCTTGTCAAGGTGGCTTCATTATCCATTGACCAAGTCTATTGTGAGTTCTATTCTAATGTTTGACCATCTTTGGAGCCTTCTTCTCCTTACAATCAATATCCATACAAGATACTATGTATCCCAAAAGTAGCTTCTTCTTCTTCTTCTTTGGTACATGGATGTATACAATCATGTATACAACTTGGATAACCTGCTCCATGTCTCATCTAATATATTTCCTTCTGCAATCATCACTATAGCTCGCTCAGTGTTATCACCTATGGCCTGGAACCTGGAGTATTGTCCTCAAGAATGAGTGTTGTTTCTTTTCTTCCAAGTCTCCTTCACTAAGGATGACAAGTATTCTCTTCAACCTGTCCTCTATACTAAGATAATTCAATTTCTTGACAGAAGTCTGAGTTAGAGAATAAACTCTATAATCTCAACCTTAATCAATTTGATACTTTGGATTTAATTTTGACCAATGGTTAGTATGATAACTTCAATAGATCAAAATGAAACCTGGATATTCATAATATTGCAATAATGCCATAACAAGTAGAGGCATATCAAAGTAATCAAACCTCAGGTGCATAGTTCTTCTAAATGTGATGGATCTGAGATCCCTCTAGATCTACGATTCTTGTTTAGACACAATATCATTTCTCCTGCAAATACCATTTCGAATAATGATACACTTTGAACATATGTAAGTACATACCTTTGAAAATATCAACAGGTAGTGGCACCATCCGACAACAACAATAATAAATAAGAAACCTTTAAAAACTTCAAAGGTGTTGCGACTTGTAATTTAAAGGTAGTTGGAGTTTTGCTAGGGTAAGGAGCACTAGGACAATAAAAATCAGTTCCAACACTTCACAAAAAATTTCACTGCAACTGGTACTATAACTAGTGTTGGCACTACAACTGGCATGAAGAAACTGGCACGCAGGAACTGACATTGCATCTGCAACTGATACTACAAATGCAACTGGTACTACAACTACAAATGCAACTGTAACTGGTACTACAACTACAATTACAACTGCAACTGCAAATGCTACTACAACTACAACTTAAGCTTTTATGAGGAAACCCTAATTTCACAAACTTCAAATTTCAAAATTCTAATCTAGGGACTAGATGCACCCTCCTAGGGTGAGTTCCTAGGTGTGGTTACTTTCTCCAACGTCCTCCTCAAACAAGGAAAATGTCACTCTTAGGGCTTATGCAGAAACCCTTATTTTGCAACAACTGCAATACTGAAACTAAATCTTGGAGAGGGTGCACTGAAGCTAGCCACTTCTTATAAACTGTGAGTTGGTCTCTTCAAGGCCTTCTCTGATACCATGTTGAAGTTTTTACTTACAAAACTAGCAGTTACGGTTCTTCTTTATTATTATAGTCATTTACCACATTAGCTGCATAAATAAGATCATTTAAAGAGAGGCAATCACAAAAACAATAGAAACACACAGATTATCCCGGGAAACCCTCATTGGGGAGAAAACCCAACAAAAATTCCTTAATATAGATAGACTAAAGACCGAACAAAATATCCTCCTCTACTCCTTCACTAGGAAGAGTAGTGCACCACTTAACCAAGAAATACCAAGACATAGACTAATAACCCTCCTTGACATCACCCCCAGTTGCAACAAATACTCCTCCAAGACTTGCACACTGTAGAGCTGAGTAGTGAGTGTCCAAATGAGGCACTGGCCTCTCTTATAAATAGTGGTCTGGCCAGCTTATTATTAGGTTTGGGCTGAAATGTCACTTTACCCTCTTAATTTACAATTAATTGTCAAGGCACAATAGGGACGAATTTTACTAAGGCACAATAGGGCCTAATTAAATATAATATAATAATATTATTCAATTCTCTCTCAGGTAGAATATTCTTCAAAGTTACAATGTTTCAACAACCAGTTGACAACACTGGGTCGGAGTATACACTATTGGATCATGTCTTAATTTGAGGAATTAAACAATCTTAGCTAATTGATCAGGAACTACTTTGACGTGGAAGAGTTGTGCATCAAGGAGTTCATCATCAAGACTATGACTACCTTTACCAGACTCAATCCACGACAGATGATTTGGTCCACCATTGTATTTATAGGATTGACAATGAGTTTAAAATCAAACTCCTAAAAGAGAAACAACCATCGACATATTCTTCCTCCCAACACTAGCTTGTTGACCAAATATGTGAGCGTGGAATGGTCAATAAATAATTTAAATGAGGTCCCAAACAAGTAATCATGAAATTTATGCAAGGCATACACCATGGCAAGGCCCTCACATTCAGTTGTTGTGTAATTATTTTTGGTGTCAGACAACTTGTGACTAGCAAATAAACTGAATGATCAATATTCCCTTCGACCGAATGTGAAAGAACTACTCCCAATGCAATGTAAGATGCACTGACATGAACATGAAAGATCTTATACCAATTAGAAAAAACTAGAATCAACGCAATGGCTAGTTTATCTTTTAGAGTATCCAAGGCTTCCTTAAATTCCTATGTCCATATATACTTGGTATCCTTTTGCATAAGCTTCTCTAAAGGGGCTGCAATATTCACATAGTTATGAATGAACTGCTGGAAATATCATGTATGATATAATGTGGCACATAGCTTGACAACCATAGTGGGGGACACCATATCCAATATAACAACAATCTTAGCTTGGTCGACTAGTAATCCATCCTTGCAAACTATGTGCCCTGGTAGTGTGCCAAAAGGTGTATAAAAGATGAATTTATTTAAGATATGAGAAATTTGGAGTCGACGACATCGATCTAGCATCAAGCAAAGGGCTTGCATGTGATCCTTTAGCAAGTTGAACATTGTCCAGTCATCCAAATAAACTTCAAGGAACTTATGGATAAATTCTTTGAAGGTTATGACCACTATTCAGGAAAAAATTGTTGGTGCATTCTTCAGTCCAAGTGGTATCACGATATAATAAAAGGAACCCCACTCCATTTCAAAGGTGGTCTTGGTTTGATCTTCTTTTGTGATCCAAACTTGATAATAACCTGGAACACCACATGTAAAGGAGTAGGATTCTCATCCTCCAACATTCTCCAACATTTCGTCAATGAAAGGGGTAGGGAAAGGACTGTGCACACATGATGCATTAAGGATTCTCAGATCTACATAGATTCAAATGTCACCCATATTCTTATGTTACACCACCATGGGACTAATCCAATCTTACTCTTTCACAAGAACAATGATTCCAACATCTAGCATCCAATCCAACTATTTGTGCACCTTTTCTTTGTATTTGGGATTTAATTGGTAAGGCATCCTCTTGATTGGCTTGGTGTTCGAATTGAGTTGAATTTCCATAGCCTCTGCGATTCCCTTCATTTATAAGAAGCTGTGGGGAAACACGTCCTCATATTTCTTGAGTAAGTTGGCGACCTGAGTGACAATCTCCTTATCCCAATAGTCTCCAATGATAGCCATTTTGGGTGCTTCCTTAGCGTCGATATTATGTTTCTTTGTCTTCATTGGATGGCCATAGTCTGACACAACCATCTTCACCACTTTTCCCTCCAGTGCATGCTCTCCCTCAGATTATTTGATTTGTATGCCTCGGGGGTCGTCGTCGTCAATATCATCCACTTCGACCTTTCAACACTGAACAAACTATTTCAACTTTGCCACTAGCTGATGGTATGAACAAACCACCTTTGGGGGTCATCCTTTGGTTGATGGTGAAATATAAAATTATTGATTTGGAGGAGTGCCTCCCTTTGAGCTGAATCCTCTACGGTAAAGAAGAATGTTGAGAAAAGTTGAGTTCTTACATGAATCTAGTCTATCGTTTATCTCCGGAGCTCCTCTTCAATGTTCCATCTCCTAGGAAATATATCCATGGTATGAATGAATTGATGGACCTATTGGGTGCGAGGAATATTCTTGGTAGTCCATCGCCTCTCGCAGTAATGAATGTGCTCATGAGGATCTTCAGTTCCCTTATACCGATTGGAAAAATTGAAGTCAAATATCGGCTAGAATATGAATTTAATCATTTCATCTACTTGCACCCAATCTTGTAGGGTCACAAGATGTGTTGCCCACCAATGCATAGGTTGACCTCATACTATGACATCCATGGTATGAACCCACTGATATTTCGGAATGGTCTTCTCCATCTATACCAAGAAGACATCCATTGGCCCCATCCCATCAAAGAATGGTGCATCACATGGCTTAGAGCCAATATGGCATACTGTTTTAGTTATTCTTTCACATCTACTGACTCATTATACCTATCCCCTTCATTAGGATCTAAAGGCACAATCACGCACAAGGTTTCAATCTCAAATGACATATATCGCTTCTTCATATTCAACACAGTGTTATTGTTGAAGGCCCAATCAATACCAAGTAGGGCAAGGTAGGGACCGAAATCATCCATAACTTTTATCACTTCAAAGTCAACCTTCATCTTCACCCATTTTATTTCCACTTCGACTTTCTCCAATCGATCTATTGGATGTATGTTGTGTTGATTTGTCAATCACAGCTGAATGGGTGACGAAACCAAACTTGGTTTACCCATTAATTCCCATGACTTCATCAACAAGATGTTCATGTCAGAACCTAGATCCAACATGGCCCCATCCATTTCATAACTATTGAGTTCAACTGTCATCTTGAAATCTCATCTTGTGTGCTTATTCTTAATCACCTAATACATATCCCTTTATGGTAGGGGGGAATATAGATATATACATCCATTCTCCCCCCATTTAGGCTTCTAACATCTGCATCAAATTTCTCGCAACATCATGATCGCTTAACAATCTTAAACAACATCGTGATAAGTTTCTTACTTGATTCTAAATTTTTGTCTTGCGTCCCAAATTGTGCAGTGCTTCTTCAAAAAATGTGCACTTAAGATCCTCATGCACATGTTCCTCAATTTCTCTTTCTTCAGCACACAACTACTTATCCTGTTTGCATGCTTCTTCCAGTGACCTCTGCGTTGTGCACTATATTTCTTTGTGTACATGAGATTCCTCAAATGACGTCTGCACATGAGCTTCCTCAAATGACCTCTGCACATGAGATCCATCACATGATCTTCCTCACAGACGCAAGCCTTTTCCAGTGACCTCTGCGTCGCTCATTGAACTTCCTCATGAATTCAGGTCTCCTTGAGTGACCTCTGTTTCATGTGTTGTATGTCTTCTTGTGCTATTTCTTCCTCTATAGCTCTCCACTCATCACGTAGAAACTTCTTCTATTGGGTGACATAAAAAATTGAAGGGGCTACACCACCTTTCTTATATTCCCCTCTATATTTTGACCCAAACTCTCGCCATGCTCAAACTCCATTTATATATTTTCTCCAACTTGAGTTATCACCCGTACATCTACTTTATCATACTTTTTCTTATTTCTGTGTGGCCCCGCATGCACAATGTTGTAATGTTCCTTCTTTGCTTCCCACTTATTTAGTGAGTCAGGACAATCCTCTTTAACATGTGTGGGGTTGTAGAAGTACCTACAAAGAGTGTGTGGTTTGGTACAAAATATTGATACATGACGTATTTCTGCATTATTAAAGAAAGTGGGGGGTATACCTCCACCTCCTCCATATCCTCATCCACAACCGTGTCCATAGCCCCCTCTAGGACCTCCCTGATAGTCACCTCTCTTAGCACTGCCACTCTCACCACCTTTATGTTCCTCTTGAACCCAAAATACATTGTGGGTATGGTCTTGCATCAACTGGAGTGACAAAAATTTGTTCACATAGTGTCCCATGGAGTTGTATAATTCAAAGAATGGGGTATGATACGTCTTCTGATACTTTTATGCAGTGGGTTGGTATGTGGCCCCACTTCCTGTAAATTTCGCACCACTCCGCCTGAGATCCAACCAGAAATGGACTCGACGCACCCGATGCCATATAGTTTCCAAGTGTAGGAAGTTCATCTCTATGATGCCCCTTTGACATGCACATTATACACCATATGTGTGTTGGAAAATTGGTTGTCATTGATGTCAACCCTAGAACAAGCCCCGAAGCAAGTCAAGAGACCCTTAGAAGTGATGGTTTTATTTGAAAGAGTCTCTAAAGTGCCCCCCTTATGGCATAGATTTAAGCATGGCCCTCATGGGAAGATGCTTTGAAGTCACATAGAATAAACCTCTAGACCCCTAGAACGTCAAAGAAAAAAAGACCTAGAAGTGTGGTTAAGAAGCCCTAGAGATATGGTCAAGAAGTCATGAATGTAAGTCCCCAAAATTCATCCCCAATGGAATAAATATTAAAAATATTATTAAGATAGAAAAGTAGAAGTTGGCTCCATTTAGAATAATCATTAAAAAATAAAATTGAATTGTTTGGGTCAATTTGGCCCTAAAAGGAGGGTGTCATATCTAGTACAAATAAGACACCTAGGATCTCATTTGAACTATCAACTCAAGTGACTTTTATCTAAGGTAAACAAGGAGATCTAAGGTGAATTTCTGAGTCACTAAGGTCGAGCTTGAATCCTGTTTTGAGGTGCAAGTCTACGATTGTTTTTTAGGCAGCGAATATCTGAGGTAGTGGAGATATAAGGAAATGAAAATATCAACAAGGATCAAGTCTATTCTAACATAGATTTGAGGTATCTATGAAGAAAGTTTTGTAGGTTTATCTTGGGTTAATCCTAGGGGTATGTTGGTAGTGAAGTGACTTCTGTTCCGAGGCATATTTCAGATGTATAAGAAAATATTTTCTGATTAGTCATTTATCTGTTCCAGATATGTCCTGAGTTCGATTTTTGAGGCAAGTTAAGCCTGTTTTGAGGCCCATTCTGACTATGAGTTTCAGGAGGAATTAAGGCCAGTGCAATATTTGAGGGTATTCTAGTGTAGTTCAGGCCTATTTTAAGTGCAAATTTTAGAAGCAGAAAGGCCAAGTTTTAGACCTGTTCTGGGCACAATTTTCAGAGGAGTTTCTAAGATCTATTAAAACAATTTACAACAAGGTATTCAGGTATATTTTGTATAGTCATAGAAGCAATCATATAACTTAGGAGAGGAGCAGATTGAGGTCTTATCTCAACGTATTTAAAGGGGACATTTTGATCAGGTCAAGGACCTTTTTTGGGCATAAAAGGTAGCATGTGAAAAGCATAGATCAAAGGTAATAAAGTCTATCTTTTGCAGGTATCAAGGAAATGAATTCAACTTTCAAAGTCTGATTAGATCAAGTTGAAATATGATAATGTTTTGTGAATTTTGTAAAGGATCTTTTTTAATAATTTTTGAAATAAGGGTGGTTGGGTGGTGCACGAGAATATTGATGTCTTCAGTTTTCAGGTTGGTGATTGAGAAGTGTGATCTGGTGCTGACAATGGGGCTGGTTCCTCTATCTAGTTGGTTGTAGAAAATTCAGAGGGTTGGTGACTCGTTCTAGTTGGTGCCTCTAGTGGATGTAATCTTATGATATATTAGAAAGTGTTCTGTAGTTTTATCCCATTTTGTTTTCCACCTAAAATCCTTGTGCATTGTGTATCTCTGGTTATTTGTTTCAATATATGATATCTTGAATGCAATTATAAGTAGAAAAAGTGATAAATTGTTTATACTGATTCACCCCCCCTCTCAATATCCCTAAATATAATAACAATTGATATCAAAGCAGGTCCTTCAGGAACAATCTAACCACTGGAAGGTAGATCATGGATTGCACTAAGAATGGAATGCCATTTTTTTATGGTTAGAACTATGCTTTTTGGAGCAGAAGGATGAGAACATTTTTTCAAGCATAGGGATTTGATGTTTGGAAAGAAGTAGTAAATGAATACAAGACACGTGCTTCTCCCCCAACATATGCAGCTGGAAAAATTCTTTATGAAAACAATTCGAAGGCTATGAATGCTATTCTAAGTGGTCTGGTTGATTCAATATATTTCAAGATTATGCACTATGACTCTATAAAGGATATTTGGGACAAAATTCAAAATGTTTACGAAGGATATGCCAAAGTCAAGGGGGCCAAGCTTCAAACTTACATAGGTGAATTTGAACATTTGAAAATGAAGGAAGATGAAGATATTGCAACTTATTTTCTGCGAGTTGATGAAATAGTGAACTCTATTAGAGGACTGGGAGAATAAATTAAAGGTTCGGTAATTTTTCAAAATACACTAAGGTCTCTTCCAATGAGATTTGATCCTAAGGTTTCAACCCTAGAAGAAAGAGAAAATATTGCTACGTTGAGCATTGATGAGCTACATGGAATACTTACAGCTTATGAAATGAGAACATAACAAGATAATTCAGCCAGAAGGGAAGAAGGTTTCAAAGCATCCAAGAAGACAAGAAATAACAAGAAAAAGTCAAAGTCAAGCTCCATTTGCAATGATGATTCAGATGAATATGAAGAAATAACCAACTTCATGAGGAGGTTGAAGAAATGAACTGGAAAGTACAAAGATAAGCTTCCATTAAAGTGCTTTAATTGTGGTAAAATTGGTCATTTTGCTTCCAAATGTCCTTATGCAAAGGTTTTAGATAGTGATTAAGAAGAAGAAGTTCCTAAGAAAGAAAATAATATCAGAAAAGAGACAAGAAAAGAAATAAAAGAAAATTCTTCAAGAAAAGTCTCTATTCAAGAGAAGATAGATCCTCATCTTGTGAGGATAATGATAGTGATAGTGACTCAGAAAGAGTTCTCTTTATGGAAATGGAAACCCAAGAAGAAACCCCTGAAGATGATGAGGAATATTGTGAATATGAAGGATAAGTGGATCTTGAGTAAGAATTGATCAGTGCCTTAAGATATCTAAAAACAGAAAGGAAGAAGAAAAAGTCACTCAAGAAAGAACTAAGCGAGCTAAAGGAATATTCCCAAAGTCCCAACAACTATTTTCAAGAAACATAGAAGATTATCATTAGTTTAAAATTTCAGTTGGAAGAATCCAAAATTATTGAAGAAACACTCAAAAAACAGTTGGAAGAAAAGGAGAAAATAAATGAAATCTTGGAAGTAGAAATAGTCTCACTAAGGAAGAAACTTTAGAAGAATGAAATCCAATTTTGTTTTGGCAATAACACCAAAATATTGGATGAAATCATCAATAGTCAAAGGCCATGCTATGACAAGTCTATACTAGAATACAAGCAAACTCATACTGAGAAGGGTTCAAGCTCCATGACGACAAGAAAAGAAGCAAAACAAAAGAGTTATGCAGACGTCATCAGAGGTCCCATCTCTAGATTTTAACCTTGAACAATATTTTACTGCAAATATATTTTCAATAAAAGAAAAGAAAAGATACAATGAAAAATACACACATTACACAGATATTTTTCCCCCGGAAACCCAAACAGGGAAAACCAACATATTCTATATTCATTCATAGTGATACATTGTTTACAATACAATATACATATAGGAGCCAGTGGCATCCAAAACCCTAACCCAATGAACTGGACTAGTCAACAACCATAATTCCTTAACCGAAAATATAAAACCATTGACAAAAACCATGTGCCGAAAAATCATCCAACAATGGACACGAAAATTGAGGTGACATGAAAAATGAAGAAAAAATGTGACACATTTCCCATGGAAAAAACAATTCTTGGGGGAATTGCCCTTGAACCCCCATGTAGAAATGTTGTATTCACATCCATCTATTCTACTTCAAATTCAAATGCAAAAACAACATATAACAAAAATCTTATAGAAGTTAACTTGGCAACAGGAGAAAAAATCTCACCAAAATCAATTCCCTCAACCTGGGAATAACCCTTTTCTACTAACCGAGCTTTGTATTTCTCCAATTTTCCTTTTGCATTCATATTGTTTTTAAATACCATTTGCTGCCAATGGCATTTCTTCCAGTTAGAAACTCCACTAGATTCCAAGATTCATTCTTATCCAAGGCTGCCATTTCTTCATCCATGGCCCTTTTCCAAAGCTTTTCATCCTCTGAATCCACTGCCTCCTTGACAATTTTAGGATCATCATCAATAATAGACAAGGCTAAATTTGAACAAAAATCATATGGAATATACCTTTCTGGTAGCCTTCTTTCTCATACCGATCTCCTAAATACTGGAGTATGAGGATCTTCTTCTTCTAATTCTTGTTCTTCTGTAGAGTATGATTCATCATCCTTTAAATCAAACTCTATTTTCTCTGGTTCTTCCTTACTTGGTAGGACTTCCCGTTTAAAAACATCCTTCATTTCTCTAAACACCACATCTCATCTATACACAACTTTCTTAGTTTCTGGGTTCCAAAGCTTATAACCTTTGAGACCATCTTTACACCCAATAAAGATATACTTTTCATCCTTCTTATCTAGCTTACTCCTATTTTCCTTTGGAACATGAACATAGGCCTCACATCCAAAATACCGTTGGATGCGTGAGAGAAGGTTTCTTATCAGTCCATACCTATTGTGGAGTCTTTTCATCCAATGTTGACGAGGGTGATCTATTGACCAAGTAACATGTAGTACCCACTGCCTCTGCCCACAATTCTTGACCTAACCCGACACCATTGAGCATGCACCTTGCTTTTTCCATCAACATCATGTTCATCCTTTCTGCAACTACATTATGTTGAGGTGTATATGGATTAGTATTTTTCCTTGATATATCACACTTCTTACAAAATTATTCAAATTCATTCCCGCAGAACTCTTCGTCATTATCTATCCTTAGCACCTTAACTATTTTCTTTGTTTGATTCTCAACAAGAGCCTTAAAATCTTTAAACCTTAGATTTTTTCCTGAGGAAATATATCCAAGTATTCCTTGAGAAGCCATCTATAAATGATACATAGTACATAAATTTTCCCAATGATGGAACCAACACAGGTCCAAACACATCATTGTGAACTAGCTGTAAAATTTCTTCTACCCTTGTTGCACCAGAGGGGAATCTTACCCGATTCTTCTTCCCATATACACAATGATCATAGAAATCAAAATCCAGAGAGAAGTTAGACATACCATCAACCATACCTTTACCATTTAGTAGTTGAAGACCCTTCTCTCCAATATGCCCTAGTCTTTGATGCCACAACATAACCTTTTCTCTAGAGACTATATGAGTTCTTTCTTCTTCAACTCCAATATCAAGAACAATGGAACTATTAAAACCATCACTAATAGTGCTTCCTTGCATATTATACAGAGTTCCAAACCAAAATCCATTAAACGACACCATTGGTCCTCAATCCATCTTGCAAGTTTCCTTTTCAAATATTGTTTTTACCCCTGCATCATCCATTTTGATTACAAAAATTAAATTTCTGTCCAAACCTGGGATGTGCAGAACACCATGTAGTGTTCTAAGCCTTCGATCTATGAGCCTCAACTTGACATTTCCTCATCCTATGATTCTGGTTGTCGATTCATCATCTAGGAAAACATTATCTCCATCATACCTTTCATATTCACATAACCACTCCCTGTGGGGATTCATATGAAAGGATGCACCTGAGTCAACAAGTCTTTTCTTCTGTAGAAGGAGCTTCTTCAGATCCCTTCTTTTTCTCATTTTTGGATCTACACTACTTCTTGTAGTGCCCTTCTTTTCCACATCTCCAACATACCTTTACAAACTTTCTGAGATATTTAGATCTACCCTTAGACTTAGATCTTCCAATTGAATACTTAGATGTCCCACTATTACAAGGCTTATCACAGTCCTGAGCCAAACCCTTGACCACAAAGGCATCCCCCTGAAGCCAACAAAGATATGATACCAAATGTAGATTTTAACCTTGTACAATATTTTACTGCAAATAGATTTTCAATAAAAGAAAAAATATATATAATGGAAAATACACATTACATAGATTTTTTTCCCCTCGAAACTCAAACCAGAAAAGCCAACATATTCTATATTCATTCATAGTGATACATTGTTTACAATAAAATATACATATAGGAGCCAACGACATCCAAAACCCTAACCAAATGACCTAGATTAATCAACAACCCTAATTCCTTAACCGTAAATAGAAAACCATCGAAAAAAACCATGTGCCGAAAAATCGCCCAACAATGGACACGAAAATTGAGGCAACACAAAAAACAACACAAAAATACAACACAGTTCCCGAGGAAAAACCATTTTCTCAGGGGAGTTTCCCTCAAACCCCCCTGTGCGCCCAACACAACGTAACATGCACTAGAACTAGTCATGCAAAGAATATAACACATACCCAACACCATAAAAAAGGAAGAATGCAAGCCATCAAAGGAGAACATTCAAAAAATGGAGACCATCCAATCATAGGGATTCAAAATTAGCAACCAAGAATGGAGAGGACTCAAGAAGAAGATTAAAAAAGAGTTGCACCACCTAGAAGATATCCCACACTCAGGTACCAAACTATCTTTCTTGGATTATGTTATTCCTGCAACAATTTAGTGCAAAAGGCTATAAATTGTAGAGATTATGCTAGGAACAAAAGTAACTACGGAGGCTACCCTAAAAATAACTATCTCAAAAAGCCTCATGAAGCTTATAACATATACTATAATAGTTTTGGTTCATTGGATAATGAAGTAGAATGCTACAAATGCAACAATTTTGGACACATAGCCAAATATTGTAGGTTGATTGTTCTGCCAAGAGAACTGAAGTAATATTTCAACAATTATGTAAAAGAATCCTTAAGGATATGGAAAAGGAAGCAAGATGAACTGAACATTGAAGAATGTGTGATTTCTCTACAAGACCAAAGAACAAAAAGTGAATGGTACATTGACAGTGGTTTCTCAAAGAATATGATAGGGGACAAGGACATGTGTTTAACACTAAACAAAGAAAAAGATGGATCAGTTTCATCTGACAATGATAACTCAACCAAAATTATGTCCTACTTGTAGAAAATATGAAGCATAATATGCTAAGTGTGATTCAAATGTGTGACCATGGACACACACTTCTAGTCAACTCAAAGAAATGTGAAATAAGGAAAGAAGGATCATGAATATTGGTGGAAACAACAATAAGGACTCCAAACAACATATACATCTTGAATGAGATTGGAAAGGAAAGATGTTTCTTGGGAAAGGAAGATGAAAATTGGATTTGGCACAAAAGAATGGGCCATATGCACTTTGACAATGTTGACAAAATCAACAGAAAGGATGCGGTAAGATAAATGTCTAGAATTTCAAATCCAACAAACACTATGTGCAAGCACTGCGAACATTGAAAACAAACAAGAGTTGAATTCAGAACAAAGGAATACTCTACAACAAAACCATTGGATATTGTACATACCGATCTATGCGGACCGATGAGAATAAAAGGGATGAATGGTGAACAATACTTCATGTTATTGATGATTACACAAGAATGATTGGGGTTTGTTTCCTCAAAAAAAAGTCAGAAGCGTTCAAATGTTTCAGGATATTCAAAGAGATGGTTGAAAATGAAACTGATTTGAAAATCAAGTGCTCAAGATTAGATAATAGAGGTGAGTTCACATCAAAATAATTCATGGATTTTTGTGAAGAACATGGAATAAAAAGACAATTCTCAACAATGAGGACACCTCAACAAAATGGAGTTGCTTAAAGGAAGAACAAAAATGTACAGGAAATGGCTAGAACCATGTTGAATGATTACAAGTTGAGAAATATCTTTTGGGTACAAGAAATACATACAACCATTCATATCTTGAATAGAGAAATGCTTAGAAGTAACAATGATGAGACTCCATATGAACTATGGAAGGGAAGACCGACAAACATCAAACACTTTAGAGTTTTTGGAAGAAAATGTTACATAAAAAGAGAATATAACAAGGTTGGAGAATTTGACTCCTAATTTGATGAAGACATAGTCGTTGGATACTCAAGGAAAAAAAAAGCATACAAATTCCATAATCTAAGACTCAACAAAATAGTGCAAAACATCAATGTAAAAGTTGATGAAGCAAATGTGCTGAAGACTAGGAAAGAAAGCAGAAATTCAAAAGAGAAGGAAGCAGAAGAATAAATAAAGCAAAAAGAAGAAGAAGAAGTAGAAGAAGAAGAAGAACCAGAAGAGAAGCAACCAGAAGCAGAGCAAGAATAAACATAAGACAACCAACAATATCTTCAGACACCTTCTAAGACACCTAAACTCTAGTACCAAAAGAATCATCCACCAGAACAAATTATTGGGGATAAAAATAAAGGAATATAAACCGGAAGAAGCAAACATGCGCACACACCATAACAAAAACATATATCATTATTATCCACAATTGAACCAAGCAAATTTGAGGAAGCCATCAATGATGAACATTGGATCAAGGCCATGAAAGAAGAACTAAATCAAATAAAGAAGAATGGGACATCTCAACTAGTTCGAAGACCTAAGGACAAACATATTATAGGCACAAAATGGGTATTCAAAAACAAGTTGAATGAAGACGGAGAGGTAGCCAGAAATAAGGACATGTTAGTATGCAAAGGATATGCACAAGTTGAAGGTACAAATTTTGAAGAAACCTTTTCCCCAATAGCTAGAATGTAAGTAATTAGAATGTTCTTGGCTTATGCATTCTTGTGAAGGATCAAGGTATATCAGATGGACGTAAAATCATCCTTCCTTAATGGATAATTAGAAGAAGAATTTTACATAGAACAACCAAAAGAGATTCAGTTGTCAGAAAAGAAAGACTATGTTTGCAGATTGAAGAAAGCCATGTATGGACTCAAGCAAGCACCTAGAGCTTGGTACGCAAGATTGGAAAGATACTTACAACAAGAAGGATTCAGAAGGTGAAGCACATATAGTAATATCTATGTAAAAGTGGAACAATATAGTTTGACTATCATTGAAGTATATGTGGATGACATCATCTTCAGTGATCCGAGATCTTTTCATTGAAGTGACTTATAAAGAATTGTATTAAATGAGCATAAATTAAAGTGCACCATTAAATAAGGAAAATCTCAATAATGAAGAGACATAAGCATCAAATCTGAACACAATTTTTTTTTATAATGGAGTTCGTCCCTGGTGGACTACATCTCCGAGTCTTGCTCTAGAAATGGGTAGGCCTTTTTATTAACTCAACAACAGAATTTGGAAAAATACATAAGTATACCTCATTTTGGAATTAAGCTGTAGAATATTTGCTCAGATCAGAAAAAATATAGAACCATTGAATTTGTGGTGTCGAATTACCCAAAAATAACTGTCTCCACGCCTCAATCCGACTCTATCACTCCCATGCCCTTGATAAATTTTGTTTCGGTTTCCGTTCTTGCTCCTTGAATTTAATTCTTTGTACTGGTGTCTCAGTTTCCATGCCCGACTGTACCATCGCGCGCCTCTCCCCCCGTGCACTGGAAGATTTCAAAATTTAAATAATAATCACGGGTGGTATAAACAATGGGGTCATTTGGCCTAATGGTGGCGGAGCTATAGTTAAGGTGTATGTAAAGGGGGAGGTCCCAAGGTCAAGCTCGCGGGCTTCCCCTTTTGGATTGTTTTTATAACATATATATATAAATGTGTGGTGGTTCACCAAATTTTATCGGTGGTTTAGATTTTTCCGTTTGACCACCATATCTGGTGGGACTCCACCAGATTTGGCAGACCTGCCTTTTTTATTTTTTGAAATTCGGTTCTCAAGCCGTCATTGGGCATTTTCCCACTTCCACATGGCAGCCCATGACTGGGCCATGTGGAAGCCAACCATTGGGCCACACCAACCACCTGTACATTAACCTGCCACATCACCGTGCAGTCTACCACGTGGTTGTAGGGACTTCCACGTGGCACTTTTTCATTGGTTCATGGATTGACCCAAAAAATTAAAAAATGAGTGACACATGGCAGCCTCTGGAGCTGCCATGTCACAATGATGATGTTAGAATGACACATTTCATCTCCTGCGTGTGCCACTTACACTGTACAGATGTTTATTTCATCCGTACTTATGCTGACGTCAACAATATAGATGCTGACTCATCCCTTGTTGACTGGGCTAGGTTGACCAAACTTTGACTGCTAATATCTTTTCATACGTAACTATGTTTGATGAGCCATTTACATCGTTGGAAATATTGTGACGTGTTCTTCGCGATGATGCCACTTTCACTAAGTTTTGAGGACTTTGAATGTTTTCCCTTTCTCTATCTGTTGAGGCCATTATGAGATTCCTAAGTTTCTTCTACAAGTTATGAGCTATCCTTATTCTTCTTTGGATCATTTTTGGATCATGCCTTCCCACTGAGATATTTTTGGACCACCAAAATATTTCATCAATCAACAAATGAGTGAGGGAAGATTTCCCTCACCTTGTCCTTCTCAATCTACTTTTCCTTGCTTGGATGTGTTCCCTTTAAACCTACTCGAAGATAATCAACATCGCCCCTGCGTGAAGTCCTCGTCCTTCTATCCAGGATGATATCTTCCTTTAACTCATCCAAGTAATCATGAGAAAAATCATCAACTGAAGGTATTGAAACTTCCTCATCCTGATCCATGATCATGGGAGGCTCAAAAAGTTTCAAGTTCTCTACATTTACAACTGAGTAGATACACATATAAGGTGGAAGATCTAGATGAAAATCATTGGTACCACTTTTCTCCAAAATCGTGAAGGGTCCATAACGGATGGGCTTGAGTTTCTTTCCTTCACCCTTCAATCTTTCCTTGTTGATGTGAATCCATACCTAGTCTCCAACCTGGAACTAGTGATCAACCCTGTGTTTGTCATTCTGAGCTTTATACTGTGCTTGAATTTTCTCCAATGTTCCCTGACTTCTTGGTGTACTTGTTGGATCCTCTAGATGAAATTGCGGGCTCTGTCTTCATTTCTTTCATCATTTCAATCGACATCTCTCCCATACATCAAGTCCAAAGGAACTTTAGGTAGGTACCCAAAACATGTCTCAAAAGGGGAACACTGAGTGGAGGAATGTAAGGCTTGATTGTAACAATGTTGTACATACGGTATTTGTTCATCCCATACTTTGGGATGCTTGCTGTAGTAGCCTCAAAGCAAAAGTACCACTATTCAGTTAATAACCTATGTATGTCCGTCGGTCAGTGGATGTAAAACAATGCTCTTCTTCAACTTGGTGTTCATCATTCTCCATAACCTTGTCCAAAAATCCCCAAGGAATCAAGTATCTCAATCTGAGATAATGGATGTGGGTAACCTAAAGTGAACCCAAACATATTGAAAGAAGAGAGTAGTAGTATGCTCAACAGTGATATGGTTTTTACATGGATCTAAGATACACATCTTGTTGAACTTATCCACTACAACATACAAATCGTCATGACCCCTTTTCGACATTGGTAAACCCCCTACAAAATCCATGGAGATACTTTCCCATGGATGAGATGGAATAGGTAGTGGTGAGTATAGCCCCAATTTTCTATTAGTGGGCTTACAAGTAGAACACATCAAACACCCCTTTACATATTTAGTTACAATTGATTTCAACTGAGGCTAGTAACAAAACCTCTGCAAATGAGCCATAGTTTTTCCTACCCCAAAATGCCCAGACACCAGAGACGTGTGAGCTTATCGTATTACATGGACTCACTCACTTGTAGGAATACATAGCTTTTCAAGATGGTAGGGTATTTTTCCCTACAAAAAATAGTTTTCTACCTGTGGACCATGGGTTAGCTTCTCATATACTTCTTTAAAATCTTCATCAATTTCATATTGTTCCACATAGCTATCATGAGATAAAGAAGCATTCTTCAAAATAATAGAAGCAACAATAGGAGGTCTAGAAAGCATACCAACTACCTTGTTACTTGTACCCTTTTTGTACTTGATTACCAAATGAAATTGTTGTAGGAAACCCATCCATCTGTAATGTCAAGATTGTTGTAGTTTGGTTTGTTCTTGGAGATACTGTAAGGGTTGATGATCTGTATGTATGATTGTTTTCTTCCCTAACAAGTAGTTCTTCCATTTCTTTACGCTTTGAACTAATGCATACAACTATTTATCATATGTAGGATAGTTAACAACAACTTCGTTAAAAGTTTCAGAGTGGTAACATATAGGTTTACGATATTGCATCAATACTGCACCCATGGCATATCTGTTGGCATCTATCTCGATCTCGAAGGGATGTTTAATATTCGACAGTGCTAATACTGGTGTGGTACTGATATTTTCCTTCAAAGTGTCGAAAGATTTTTGTTGCTTTCCTCCCCACTAAAAAGTGTTCTTCACACCGGTTAAGGAATGCAAAGGAGCTACTATAAATGAGAATTTTGAAATGAACCTCCTCCAATACTGGAATGCACCTAAGAAGATTTGTATATCGGTTACACTTTTGGGCTCATGCCAATTTACAATTACATCAATCTTGGAAGGATCAATTTTTAATTGTCCTCCTCCTACAATATGACCTAAGTACACAAGTGCAGTCTTACCAAATTTACATTTGGACAATTTTACATACAACTTTTCCCTTTGCAAAGTATCCAATATTTGTTTTACATGCCTCACATGTTCATCCCAAGTCCCGCTAAATATAAGAATGTCATCTAAATATACAATCACAAAATCATCTAGAAAAGGACTTAACACATCATTCATCACACACATGAAGGTTGTCGGAGAATTACAAAGCCCAAATGACATAACTAACCACTCAAACACTCCCTGTTTGGTTTTTAAGGCAATATTCCATTCATCCTGTTCTACAACCCTGATCTGATGGTAGCCACTGTGCAAATCCAACTTAGTGAAATAAACAACATTCTTTAACTAATCAAGTAAATAATCTATAAGAGGAAGAGGGTATCGATTTTTCACCGTGGTTTTATTTAAGTACCAGTAATCAACACACATTCACCATGTTCCATCTTTATTTGGCACCATCATGATCGAAGAACCATAAGGAGATGAGTTGGGTTTGATGACCCCTTGATCTAACAAGCCTTGTACCTGCTTCTTGATCTATGTCATCTCTACAACTGACATCTTGTACATGCCCACATTAGGAAGAGGAGAATCCTGTTGAAGATGTATTTCATGTTGGATTTCCCTCTTAGGAGGTAATCCATCCGGTTCCTGGAAAATATCATCATACTTAGAAACATTATCAATTAATTCTTTCTTATGAGAAGGATCACATCTTTAGAAAGCGTTCGATGTTCTGACATCTTTCTCCCTTACGACCATGAGTACATATCTCTTATTAGTGTTTATGAGTCGAATCATTTGTCCTACACTAACAAGTGTTTTGTTTACCCTCGTGCTGTGAGCTCTAACAATACATTCCACTCCCCCCTTAGTAAGGTGGTATTTGTTCTCATGATGAAAGAAATTTTTTTTTATATCATAAATATAAGGACTCCCCAACACTATGCCACATATATCAAGTGATACAACATCCAAATCCACTTCATCAATCAACTTTGAAGCAATAGAAAATACAAACCTACATTGTTTGGTGACATTAAGTTTTTCTTTATCACATACCCAACCAAGAGGTTAAGGCTTTGGATGTGGTTTCATTTCAAGACCCATATTTTTGAAAAGTGCTTCAGATATCAAGTTTACTTGGGAACCGAGATCAAATAATGTATCTATATTAGTGTGTTTAGATACAAATCTTATATGAAATAATTCATTTGTTCATCATCATGAGATTCATTATTGGAATTTTAACTAGCATGAAGGGAATATTTACCTTGTACTCCAATCGCAGTGATATTTCCTTCGTCTCCTGAATCAGAACCAAGATCTTGTTGCACTGTAGCAACGATTTTTTTCTTCCCCTTTCCACCGAACTATTTCAGTCTCTTCTCTGGATGTAGTTTCCAACAATGTTCATCATCGTGAGCACTTTTCTTGCAATGAGTGCAAGTTGGCTTTCCTTCTTCTCTCTTTACCATGGCGGTCTTCTTGTCCTTCCTTTTAAACTTCTTAAAGGTTTTATGTGGGAGATTGGAAGGTTTCTTTGTGGGATCTTCTTGAACATGCTTTCCCCTATTCTCAAGGTGAGTGGCTTGCACACAAACTTCGTCAAGACTGGTGGGGTTAAACAATAGAAAAGTATGAAGAATATAATTGTGAAGTGTGCCAATATACTTGATTAAAGTTTCATAAGAATCCAAAGGAATGTTTAATGCAAGATATTTCTTCCTAAATTCTTCTGTGAAACTTTGCACAATTTGAGCTTGACTTTGTCTTAAAGTTTTCCATTCCATCATTGCTTTATGTAAATAACCCAATGGATAAAATTGCTTCATTATCGCTGATTTAAATTCCGATCATGAGGAAAAAATATTACCACACTTACTTATGTCCTTAAGTTTTCTCTCCCACCATATGAGAGCGGTGCCTTCCAACCGAAGAGAATCCAATTGCACTTTAACTTTCTCTTCATCAATATGTTGAACACAACAATATACTTCAACCTGTCGGATCCAATTATCTATCTTTTTAGGATTAACATCTCTATTAAACATAGGTAAAGAAATTTTACATCAAGCTTTAATAATGGTTTCTTAAAAGAAGCTTTATGGCTAGAATGATGAGAATTAAGAGAATGCTCAGAGGAAGAAGAATTAGAACTTGATGGTGAAGATGGATGCTCAGGAGGGTCTCCTCCAACCCCTTGATTTACCGAAGCATCATAATCAACTCGTGCTTCCTTTTTCTTCCCTTTCTTCTTCATCCTCTTCTCCTGTTCATCACACTTGTCCTCTTCTACCATTTTCTTCCTTCGGGATGCACGACCAACTTCAGGATTGAAAGTCTTAAGAGTTCCTTCACCCTTCTTATGCTTGGCCCTAGTAAGCATTCACACTCAACAATTCACATCAAAGATGACTTCTCTGATACCAATATGATCCATGATCTTTTCATCGATGTCACTTATAAAGAATTGTATTAAATGAGCATAAATTAAAGTGCACAATTAAAGAAGGAAAAAATCAATAATGAAGAGACATAAGCATCAAATCTGAACACAAAAAAACTTGATAAAGGAGTTCATCCCTGGTGGACTATGTCTCTGGGTCCTACTCTCAAATGGGTAGACCTTTTTATTAACTCAAAAAAAGAATTTGGCAAAATACATAAGTATACCTCATTCTGGAATTAATTTGTAGAAGCTTTGATCAGATCAGAAAATAGACAACACCATTGAATTCGTGGTGTCGAATTACCCAAAAATGTTTGTCTCCATGCCTCAATACGACTCTGGCACTCCCAGGCCCTTGAGAAATTTTGTCTTGGTTTTCGTGCCTGTTCCCTGCATTTAATTCTTTGTACTGGTGTCTCGGTTTCCATGCCTAGCCGTACCGTCACGTGCCTCTCCCCCCTTGCACTGGAAGATTTCAAAATTTAAATAATAATAGGGGCGGTATAAACAATGGGGTCATTTGGCCTAACGGTGGCGGATCTATAATTAAGGCGTATGCAGCGGGGGAGGTCTCAGGTTCGAGCCCGTGAGCCTCCCCTTTCGAGTTGTTGTTATAACATCTCTCTCTCTCTATATATATATATATGTGTGTGTGTGTGTGTGTGTGTGTGTGTGTGTGTGTGTGTGTGGTGGTTCACCAAATTTTAGTGTTGGTTTAGATTTGTCTGTTTGGCCACCAGATCTGGTGGGGCTCCACCAAATTTAACGGACCCACCCTTTTTATTTTTTGAAATTTGGTTCTCGGGCCCTCATTGGGAATTTTCCCACTACCACGTGGCATCACATGATTGGGACACATGGCATCCAACCATTTTTCCATTGTTATAACCCTAAATTGCACCATACATGCTTACCTGGCATCAGGTCGTATCAAATCCCTTCTTTGCCAAAGCACTGCTGAGCAAATTCTTTAAAAAACCTATTTTATAAGGGCCCATGCACCCTACTCCATTACTACATGCGTGTACATGCTAGATGACCTAAAACAACCCGTGTGGACTGACAAAAGCACGAAAAAAGGAAATTGTCGACGGAACACGGAGCTTTGGGTGAGTTAACTGAAACCCCCGGCCATGCATGGCTGAGGGTTCATCCAAATACCTAGCTTCTTCTAGCCTATAAAAGAAGGGCTAGGGGTCCCATTTGGAGGACAAGAAATGGAGTAAAGAAACTCTGCCCAATTGCATATTCCAATTGTCCCAACCCTTTAGCCATCCTTGTGCAAGAAGAGATACAAAGCAACGAAGTTGGAGAACATTTGAAGAGGAGCCCAGGATCAGGATTCGCGGATCAGTGGTCGGTCTCGACATTGTAAGTTGATTCATTAAATTTAATAATAAAGAAATGATTTTCCCGTCCCACTATATGAGTTCTTCATAGTTCAGTAAATATATGTTTGAATCTCTAACCCATTAGTCTATAGGTAAAATGCATGTGTAGTTTGTTGCTTGTTTTGTACATAGGTCAATCTTGAGATGATAGATGCCAACAAGCAGTCAAGAGTGAAAGGGGATTGACATCGAACATCTGGAACAAGGTATGTTGGTCTAACCATGTGTTTGCTAAAAAGGAATGGGGTTTAAGTTTGGGGACGAAGGTAGAAAGTATATTTTTTTTGGTCATATCTGCATGCATAAGATAACCCTATTTGCTAGTTCGTAAGGGGATTTCCCTCACAACAGCCATGTTAACCACCTGTACAGTCACCTGGCCTGTCACCGTATGGTCTTGCACGTGGTTGTACGGATTGCCACATGGTGCGTTTTCATTGGTCCACGGATTGACCCAGAAAATCCAAAAATGTGTGACATGTGGTAGCCAATGGTGTTGCCATGTCACCATGTTGACGTCAGCATGAGACGTGTCACCTCCTGCATGTGCCACGTACACTGTATGGATGCTGACATCATTCGTACTGATGCTAACGTCAGTAGTACGAATGTTCACTCATCCCCTGCTGACTGGGCTAGGTTGACCAAACTTTGACCAAAAATATATTTCGATCCTTAATTCTGTTTGAAGATTCGTTTACGCCGTTGGAAAGCTTGGGAAGCGCTCTTCGCGATGATTCCACTTTCACTGAGTTTTGAGTATTTTTAATTTTTTCCCTTTCTTTGTCTACTGAGGCCATTCTGAGCTTCCTAAGTTGCTTCTACGAGTTCTGATCTTTCCTTAGTCTTCTCTGGATCCTTTTTGGATCATTCAGAAGTGATGATGACAGGTTGAGTCAAAAGTGTTCCAGAGATATGTAGAGTGAGTTTGAAATTTCCCTACTTGGGGAGTTGAATTTCTTCCTGGGACTTGAGATATCTTAGCTAGATGGAGGCATATTCATTTCCCAAAACAATTACATCAAGGAAATGTTGAAGAATTTCAGAATGGAATATTGTAAACCTGTAAGTACTCCTATGGTGATCGGTTGAAAATTGAGAAAGGATGATGAATCCAAAGAAGCATATCATAGAATCTATAGATCAATGATTAGTAGTTCACTATACATGACAACCTCAAGACCATATGTGATGCAAGTAGTTGGATAGGTTGCAAGATTTCAAGAAGCACCAAATGAATATGATGTCCTAGAAGTAAAGAGGATTTTCAGATATCTCAACGGAACAATAGAGTTTGGGATATGGTATCCAAAAGATAATGAGTTGACTATAGTTGCGGCCTACACAGATGCAGATTGGGTAGGAAGTATTGATGACATAATAAGTAGAAGCGGATCAACTTTCTACATGGGTGATTTCTTAGTATCCTCGTTGAGAAAGAAGTAGTCTTCAATATCCTTATCCATAGTAGAATAAAAATATATTGTAGGAGCGCATGTTATACTGAGTTTCTCTGGATGAAGCATACTTTGCAAGACATACAAGTGGAATATGATGATCCCATTTCGATATTCTATGAAAATACCAGTGCTATAAGCATCTCCAAGAATCTAGTGAGGCATTCCAAGACCAAACATATTCCTATTAAGTTCCACTTTCTATGGGAACAAGTCACTTAAAAGAATATCAAGTTGGAGTACATTGGGACAAAAGAACAAATTGCAGACATCTTCACAAAGCCTCTTCCTAGGGATACCTTTGAGTATCTCCACCAAAAACTAGGAGTAATTTTTTCTCCACAGTGATTTGCACGCCATCTAGCAAAATAGTCTGGGGAAGTTACTCTTTTCCATTGATGTCAAAGGGGGAGAGAAATATTAGAAGCATGAATACAGGGGGAGAAATGGTAATAGGGTGAGTATGAGTGTTTCCATCAATTCCAAAGGGGGGGTTTATTGGAAAATTGGTTGTCATTGATGTCAAACCTAGAACAATCCTAGAAGCAAGTCCAGAATCCCCTAGAAGTGATGGGTTTATTTGAAGGAGCCTCCAAAGTGGTCCCATTATGGCATATCTTTAAGCATAGAATTTACTGGAAGATGCTTTGAAGTCACCTAGAATAAACCCATAGACTCCTAGAACGTAAAAAAAAATACCTAGAAGCATGGTCAAGAAGCCCCAGAGATACTGTCAAGAAGCCTTGAATGTAAGTCCCAAAAAGTCAACCCTAAAGGAATAAATATTAAAAATATTATTAATATAGCAAAGTACAAGTTGGCCCCATTTAGAATAATCATTAAAAAATCAAATTGAATTATTTTGGGTCAAGTCGGCCCTAAAAGGAGGGCGCCTGATCTAGTATAAATAAGGAACCTAGGATCTCATTTGAACTATCAACTCAAGTGACTTTTATCTGAGGTAAAAAAAGCAGATCTAAGGTGAATTTCTGAGGTAGTAAGGTTGAGATTGAAGCATGTTATGAGGTACAAGTCTGAGGTCATTTTTTAGGCAACAAATATTTGAGGCATTGGAGATGTAAGGAAGTGAAAATATCAACAAGGATTAAGGATATTCAAGCGCAAGTTTGAGGTATCTCTAAAGAAAGTTTTGCAGGTTTATCTTGGGTGAATTTTAGGGGTCTATTGGTAGTGAAGTGACTTTTTTTCTAAGGTAGATTTCAGGTGTATATGACAATATTTTTTTATCAGTCTTTTATTTGTTCTATATATGTCCTGAGACTGATTTTTGAGGAGATTTAAGCCTATTCTAAGTCCCATTGTGAGTGCGATTTTCAGGAGGAATTAATTCCAACGCAAGCTTTGAGGGTATTCTAGTGTAGTTCATGCCTATTTTAAGTGAAAATCTCAGAAGCAGAAAGGCCAAGTTTCAGACTTGTTCTAGGTGCAATTTTTAGAGGAGTTTGTAAGATCTGCTACAACAGTTTGCAGTAAGGTTTTCATGGATATTTTGGATAGTCATAGAAGCAGTCATATAACTCAGGAGAGGAGAAGATTGAGGTCTTGTATTAGTGTATTTAAGGGGGAAATTTTGATCAGGTCAAGGACTTGTTTTGGGCATAAAAGACAACATATGAAAAGCACATATCAAGAGTAATAAAGTCTATATTTTGTAGGTATCAAGGCAAGGAATTCACCTTGAAAATTCTGATTAGTTCAAGGGTGAACTCTAGTAATATTTTGTGAATTTTGTAAATGATCTTTTTGAATAATTTTTGAAATAAGGGTGGTTGGGTGGTGCATGGGAATATTGATGTATTCAATTTGCAGGTTGGTGCCTAAGAAGTGTGAGTTAGCTCTTAGAAGGGGGTTGGTGCTAGAATATTCAAGCGGGTTGGTGCCTCCTTCTAGTTGGTGCTAGAAAAATCTTAAAAGTTGGTGCTTCGGATGGGTGTAATCCTCTGATATATTAGAAAGAGTTCCATGGTTTTCTCCCATTTGGGTTTCCACGTAAAATCTTTGTGCATTGTGTATCTTTGGTTATTTGTTTCAATATATGATATATTGAATGCAATTATAAGTAGAAAAAGTGATAAATTGTTTATATTGATTCACCCCCCCTCTTAGTATCCATGAATATACCTACAATATGCTTGCACATGAATTTTGTTTTTTCCATATCTTGGAATTTCATCGTCAAGTTAGTCAGTTGAGACTGTACCTTTGTCAAGCCTGTTGATGCCTCTCTACCTCCATGTGTAGCCTCTAGGCACATCACAATCTCCACTGCTTCTACATGAGTAGTCACATTTTTCTGGGTGAGCGAGACTTGAATATGGGGAAGAAACCTTGCATTGAACCATTCTCTATGATGCATGTCCTAGATTTGAAACATCAACCTATCTAGAAAAATATTGAAGCGTTGGTCATAATCCCACACGGTTTCTCCTTGTTTCTGCTTAATATCCTTAATCTTTGTAACACATTGAGACTTTGACTTAGGATTTTGGAATTCCTTAAGAATATGTCTCTTAATATCTATCGAGAACCTTGTCTGTTCCGTTAGCGAAGAGGCATTGTACTTCATATACCATGTCAGGGATCTATCCCTAATTGTGGTCTCCAGTTGCACAATCTACAATGCCTCATTTTTTATCCTATTCACAAACCATATTTACTCACAGGTGAACCAATGCTTCTTTGCATCATCTCTACCCATTCCATGGAACATGGGTAACCTTAGGGTACTATCCTGATTCTCCATCCTCAATCTGGAATTATGTCCTTCGGACTGACCATTAGGTGTTTGGGATCTCGGTACTAACACTCTTCCTGGATAATTAGCACTGACTTCATATTCTTATTCACTCATCGCTTTCCCTCTTTCTTCTCCTACTCTTTCTTCTATTCCATTCACCTCAATGTTTGTTGTTCTTTCTTCTTGGTTATAAATGTGCAAGGGGGGTGGTTCAAAGAGGGGGTAACTCCATATTATTCTACCATTTATTTTGAGGGAACCTAGAGAGTTTCCTACCATCATTCGTGCAAGACCATCCGATATTGCTAACTCTTCTCCCCCACCACTAGTGGATCCTCCATCTTCCTCTCCTAATTTTGTGCCTCATCTTCCTCTAAAGTTGCAACACTCTGCAATAACCAAGGGGTTCGGACTTCATCTTCTAGGCCCCTACTACCACTACTATTGGCATCTCCACTAGATACCCTAATCTTAATTTCGTGCCTCTTCGTGGGCCTATCCTCATCTATGCTCCTCTATGGCACAACACACTCTTTCACACTTCCTCCTGGTGTTGTGGTATCCTTCCTCTTCATTCTGGGCCTAACCCCTCATCATGCACCCATTGCTAACTTTGTTCTTCTCTCCTCCTTGACTCAACTCTTCTTGTGTACCTTTCAGTTCTCTCTCTCTCTCTCTCTCTCTCTCCTCTGCTCTTCTTGGTCCATCCTCTTCCTCACATAATTTTAAAAACTTCTGGAGACCTCCTCAACAAATACATCTCCTCTCTCACTTTTATCTCATCTTTTCATCCCACACAACTCTAGGGAAGTATACTTATTCATCCTATTGGGATCCATGCACATCATCCCTTCTCCATGAACAACATTTTGATCCAAAGTGAGATTTCTTCTAATATCTTTCTTCTAGGACCTTCCACAAACTTTCTTTCATCCTCGCTGAAAGAATCATTGTGCTTAACAATAAATTCAATTACATGTCCTTCTTTCACCCAAGCAAACCAAAAATTGATGGCTCGAGTCCACTTGTTATCTAATGCCTTTAGCCTATTGAATGTGACTTGATCCTAGACCAATGGTTCTTATGGTCTCAAAGAAATATTGGTAATAGTATGCTTCTTAATCCATTCATACAATAGACAGGGAAACTCAACAAAGAAAAGTTCATGCATATTAGAGTAGAGATACATATCCTCCCATCACTTCACATTAGTATTCAGATCTTGAGTTTCTCATTGAGAAAACTCATATTCCTTTGTAGTTAAACAATATTGAATTTCTTCCTGATATGGATACCACCTCATTCTTTTCCTTCATCACTCAATACAAAAACTTGAGGTCCTAGCAACATAACCATTTGTTGGCTCATCCATGCTTGCACGTGTCTTTCTCGTCGGGGGTTGAAGAACCAAGGTTCATCTAGAGTTGACCAACAAAAACCCCAAGGCATTGGAATGCCAATCCTTAGCCAAAGAATAAAGAAGGTCTCACCCAAGGCTAAGTGGTATTCTTTCAAGTATTTAGGTGTGCCTCTTTCACTAAGCAATCCTTTAACGCAGGCCTAACAGAGTATCTTAGAAAAAAACGATTACAAGTTTTAGCAGTGGGGTTCATAATGGTTAAATATAGCTGGACATATCATCTTAATCAAATCTATTATTTCTTCCCTTCCAACCTTCCAATGCTTAGCTATGCTAGCACCAATTGAAGTAATGAAAAAAATAGTACAAGAACTTATAATTTTTTTGTGGCAAGGAGGGAAGAACTAATGTTTGAAAATTCCATATCGTATGTTGGATAGTGGTAAGAGATCCCAAAGAAAGAGGAGGACTGAGAATTAAGATCTCATGCATATTAATATTGCTTTGGGAAGAAAATTTGTTTGGGGAATGATCACCAGAAGAGCATATTCATGGAAAAATATATTGTGGAGTAATTGTTTCAATTCAGGAAGAAAGAGATGTATTGAAGGGGGGGGAATAAAATCATAGGGGATCCCACATTTGGAGGCTCATTAAAGTAGTTATTCCCTTAATCCAATCAAAACTCACATGGGCAGATGGAAAGGGAAAAGACATAAGGATTTGAAAAGAGATGATAATGGGAAATCAACTGATGGAAAGTAGGCATGAGTTATTACCTTTGAAAGCATGGTTGGATGAGAGGAACCACTACAAAATTTTTGATATATCAAGGTGGTCTCAGAGCTCATGATACTAGTTGGGTTGGAATTGTGAGGATGCAATTAATCATGTGAGACATATTGTTCCTATCCTATTCAATATTCTAAAGGGTTGTGTGCATCAACATATTCAAAAATCATATTAGGGAGGATGGAGTTCCTTAGGTTACAATGTAAAGGGAGGATATTTCCATCAATTCCTATCCTTGTCACTGCCACAACACTCTTCCATCTAGAAAAAGGCATGGTTCTCTGATGTCCTTCCCAAAGTTAATGTTTTTTGTTGGCTAATGGTTCATGGAAAAATATTGACCATTGACAATTTCCAAAAATGAGGAATCTAAGGCTCTAGCAGATGTGTTTTGTGTAGGACCACATAAGAAAATGGAAAACATCTCTTCTTTGAATCCCTTTACTCAAAGAAAGTCTAAGACTTAGTTTTTGTAGGCATGAATCATATACTTATCGAACCTACCCATTGGAGATATGTGTTTACACACCGGTCTAGGAATTAGAAAGGGACTCTAAGAGATAAGAATATTTTTCAATGGTACTAGACAACCATACCAAAATTCTTATATTGGAAGACCCGGTTAGCTCAAAACAAAGTCAGTTTCAACCAAAGCTTAGAACATCATGCTCTGGTGGTTTCTAAATCCAAAAGCCTCATGATGGAAAATATTAGAGCAAAGAATATACATTTGTAGAATCAACAAACTCTTAACAACGAGGAGATGGCATGGATGAGGTAATTTGATGAGTTAGCACTAGCACAAAATACCAAAAAGACTATAACAAATATGTGATGGCAGCTTAGAGTAGGAGACAAAGAATTTATAGAATAGAGGAGTAGGTATATATCACACATCTTCTTCTTCGATGGTGTCTCGAAAGGTAACCCTGGGGTGGCTGGAGAAGGTGGAGTCTTTTTTGACCCTAAAGGAACAAAAGGAACCAGTTTTTCTTGGGGCCTAGGGACTTCAACAAAAAATCAAGTGGATTATTATGCACTTTTGAAAGGGATAAGTTTATCTCTCAACTCTGGAATTAAAGAATTAGTCATAATAGGGGATTCAAGGGTGATAAAAAAATCTCTAATTCATCAAAACATTCCCAAAGACATCAAGTTGGCTTCCATCATATCTATAATTAAGAGGGATTCTAATCATTTTACCAAGGTCTCTTTGTATCACATCTTGAGAAAGAATAATGACATAGCATATGGTTTAGCTAATGAAGCAACTAGTCTTCCTCAAAGTAGTCTGTGCAAGAATGGAGAGATTCATTTTTCTACAATCCCATAAGTTCTTATTCTCCATGGTTTAATTTAGAATATTTTGGTTTTAATGGATCTTGTTCATTGAAGCAAAGACATGGTCTAAAGGGATAAGTTCACAGATACCATATGTAATCCGGGTTGATTATCTTATTTTTTATGCGAGTATGAAGATGTGATTATTATCAAAATATAATGGTTAGGAGTGAGGCATATTTATTGTTGTTGGTGTTTCTTCCTTTGTCTTCTAATGGGAGGAAAAGTGGTTTACCAACTGAAAATTGAACGTACATATGGTTGGATCTGAACTGTGTTCCTAAACCAAGTTTTTTCTTGTTCTATTGGCAGTTTATTTCTCGGCTTAAAAGGAATGATGTTCACACCATTACTCCCTCTCATTTGTTGGAGAGGTGTTGGGAAGAGTGTTTAGGTGTTGGAATAGGGGCTGTTATAACCCTATAATTCATAGTATCATCTGGTGAGTGGAAATCTTTTTTCACTCTGGGTGTATTTTGGCTTGCAAATAATATTTCATCTCTGCAAATTATTTTCAAGGAAAGCAAAAGAAAAGAAAATTCATGGTTGTTGACGTTGAGTGGTTTTTCCTAACCTCATGGAGACAAAAGCAAGGGAAGCAGTGCACAAAATCCACATAATTCACTTATCCTAAGTTTTGGAGCAAATATGACTTTGTGCTCACAGAGTAAAGACAACGCATAAATGAACAGTTGAGAGGTTGGCGCTGAGATCTACGGTTCACAAGATTTTTTGGACCCCCCCGAACATTATACCTTTAATGGCAGGGGGGGTCCAAAATCAGGTATAAAGAAGGAATGCATCTGAATGGCTGAGAGGTCGGCACATAGATCTATGGTTGAGATTGAATTCTGGACCTCCCCGACCGTTCTGCCATTAACGGTGGGGGGGGGGGGGG
>ML788109.1:130025-185969 GCA_009831015.1 Picea engelmannii
CCCCCCCCCCCCCCCTAAAACCCCTTACCACCTCAGGGGGGGGTCCGAAATACCACTCTGCCCCCAAAAAAACCACTTTCGCAGCTTTTCGACCAGTCTTCTTCCAAGGCTAATTCTAGGAAAATGAAAATGAATTTTTAAAAACCGAGAGAGGTTTTTCTCCGTAACTTCTTGAAGAAAAAAAACCTCTCTCATATTTTTCACAGGTGCCATGATCAGGGACAATCAAAGCTTTCTTTCAGCCTCATTTTTCAGATTTTTGGTTTTTCTGTTATAGTCCCGATCTTGCAGAAGCTGTTACGACGAGCTGAAGGCGAATTTGGAGAAACCGAAGGAGGTTTTTGTCCAGAACATGCCCATATATAAAAAAATCCTTCAGTTTCTGACCTGGTGTCATAATTAAAGAAAAACATATGTCTGAGTGGACCTCTTTTTCGCAGAAATCCAACCCGTCTTTCATGGTGGACAGTTCTGGATTTTTGGGGATTTGTGGCTATTTTTGGCCGAGGCGGTTGAATCCAACTTCCGAAACTTATGGGGAGATCTATCCTATTTATTCATAGGATTTTAATTTAAAAAGGGTTGTTGATCAGAGAAGAGACCATGATTTATTTTTTGTAAAACAACTCACTGAGCTTTTTGTGTTTTTCATCAATTCGATAATACAGTGTTATGTTGGAAGATTCTTGTGACTATTTCGACTGGTGATGTGCATCCCTATGTGTAAATTTGTTTCTCTGTTATCATAATTAATGTCTTCCTTTGAATTATTCCAATAATATTAAGAATAGAATTGGTTTTAATGCACCCTCTATCTCTGGCTTGGTATAGTTTTTTATGTTGTTCCACTGAAGATTAAACTTAGAATTTTTAGTTGCTCTGTGGTTAATTGGATTTCTTGACCTGTTTCGTCTCACCCATTTCATTTAAATTAAAGGATCCAGTGATTTTTCTACCTTTCTCTGCAAATATTATCCTGTTGACATGGATTTTTTATCGTTCGTTGCAGTGACTCCATAGCCCATGGTTTCTTTTCTCTGCCCATACCCAATTCCTAAAAACAAATCCTATGTTCTGTGTAACTAGCCTAATATCCTCTTCAAACAAATTTATATTAGACAGAGATATCCCTCTGTAAGTCTTGGAGGGATAGATCCAAGACTCGAAGTGGTTTTGATGTTGCCTCTGTGACTGCCTCCTCAGCCTTGGGCAAATTACAGAGTGCTAACAGAATGGCGACCATACTGGGGAACTTTCCCCAGTAGTACATTTCAAGCTCAAGATATGATCACTGATGGTGGACAGTGACCAAACACCAGAAGGCTGAGATCATTCACCTGGTGACTCCAACTAGCTCCAGACAGTGCCTACTCAAAGACTCTACTGGAGGAAGAATTTGAAGCATGACCAAGCAGCCTAGAAAGACCAGGTACTCAAGCTCAAATTGCATTCAAGACATCGTTGGTTTTATCTGCAATTATGTTTTGTCTTTTTCTAAGCCTGATCAAAAGTATATTGTTGAAGATTACATTGATCATCTGCAAATTGAGGAGCCTCAAGAGATCAGATCCCCAATTGTAGATTATGTACATACTCATACACCTGTGCACATCTCAGGTGCACTTGTAGAAATCCTAGTGAGACATAAGCCTCCTGCTTTATCTCCTACTCTTTCTAAACCTCTGGATGGTTGTGAGCCTCTTGCTTCACCTCCTATACCTACCAAGATCCCAGACAGATACAAGCCCCTAGATTTGCCTCCTATCCTCCATGACCTCCTTGCAAATTACACCAATAATCTGCCCAGGTTTGATGGAGAGAGTGCCAATATTACAGCTGAAAAATACATCCATAGGTTTGAATATTTTCTTGACCTTTATGAGGTTGAAGATGACGATGTCTATATCAGGATGTTTTCCTTGTCTTTGCAAGGTAAAGTTAAAAATTGGTTTAGAAATCTGCCAGCTGTAAATATCAGAAATTTTCATCAATTTATGCAAGTTTTCCTAGATAGATGGGTGGTCATGGGAAATGTTTTCCTCATCCTAGAAGAGTATGACCACTTGAAAAGAAATCCAGGGGAGACAATACATCAGTTTTCAGCCAGATTCAATAAGGTGTATCATGCAATACCTGCTGATATAAGGCCACCCCCAAGATCATCTCACCTGCATTACCCAGATGCCTTCGATCCTGAGATGACATTTCAGTTAAGAGAATGGAACATTATAAGTCTTGAAGAAATGCAAAAGGTTGTAGTTGATGTGGAGGCCAACTTGCTGATCAAAAGGTCAAAGGTAAAGAACAAAGAAAAGGAGAAGCTGAAATCATCAGAAGCTAAACTGGACATTTTGGCCAATGCCATGGAAGAGATGATGCAGAAGATCAACAGGAAGGATGAGCATGTTGTCCAAAGACATCATGTTCCATTGACGGTCACTATTCCCAAACATTTTGTTGTTTATCCTTGGTACCATGGCTTGGATAATGATTATTTTATGTATTCAATTCACAACACAGTCAAAGATGAAGCTCCATCTCAACTTGCAGAGGAACAATCAGCTGATATGATGTGCATGTTTGATGGCATTCCCTACTTGGATAATCTACCGAAGTATGATCAGTATGATGATGATCATGAGGCTGAAATAGAGGTGGATTGTTCAAAGAAATCATCCACATATGAATGAGAGGAAAAAGATCATTTACATTTCAGATATGACAATCAACCCTTGCACAATAGTCATGACAGCGATGAGGAAGAGGCAGAAAAGTTCAAAGTAATGGAAAGATCTTTGCCCTTATGTTTCTCTTCTTTTCAATTTTTGAGAGGAAATTGTAAACAAGTTGTCAATGGTAAAGAGGGAGAATGTTCTGATCAACTAGGTGAAGATGCTAGTGTTGATGTGGATGTTGTTCTAAACCCAGAATTGCAGCACTTTACCTACTCTGATTCTCAAATTCCAATTGAAAACTTAAAGCTTGAGACAAATTATGAGTTAATCCAAAATAACTCTGTACCATTGTGCTTTAATTCATTTCAAATTTTGAAGGAGACTCTTGAACAAGTGTTGAAGGATAAATACATAAAAAGTCAGGAAATTTCATTTGAATCAATGCAACAGTCTTGTTAGTCTTTTCAGGATCCAATAGTTGATCGGTTGGACGACTTGTGTTGTCAAAGTCTTTTTCCATCATCCAACTATGGGATAAAATGTTATTATGATATTGACATGATCAGGTAGACAACTTCATTGTCTTTTTCAGCAGAAGCCACATTACAAAGCCCATCAGAGCAGTTGCAACCATGTCAGGAAGTGCATGAGGAGGCAAAGAGCATAACTACAACATCAAATCATGAAGTTGAGTTGGTTAAATTTGAATATCTAGTAATAGGTCAAGTTTATCTTGATCCAATGGCTATTTATATAGAGAAATTTTTCATCATAGAGCCACAATGCATTCCCAGTATTTTTGTTATATGTCGTGTTTATCAAGCCCCTTGTGATGAAGATCAAGATGGGAATCATTTCATGATGCCTATGCAAGTTCTATTTCTGATATTGTTTGAAAACATTGAAAGAGAAGAGTTGTTAGAGAAGTTGCTTGACTGGTTGCATTGGCATTATTGTGTCATTTAGAATGACAAAATTATCAGTAGCATAGGGGAGGTAGGAAAAAGTGAATAAGCTCAGCATTCCGAGCATCTCTTTTTCAACAGTGTTTATTTTAATTTGGTTTCAGTTGCAAGATCAAAAAAGGTACAGGTTACAGAATAAGATTTTGGGATCAGCCCGATGGATAAAGCACCAGTCTGCATGTTCAGAGGTATGATATTCTTGACACCTTCTGAAAGAGCTGCCATCCCAAGGTGGAGCTACTGTTATAACCCTATAATTCATAGTATCATCTGGTGACTGGAAAGAAGGCGCGCATCTTAACGGTTGAGAGGTCGATGCATAGATCTACGGTTGAGATTGAATTCTGGACCCCCCGACCATTCTGCCTTTAACGGTGGGGGAGGGGGTCTGGAATGGTTGTTTTTCTTATACCACCATTGGACAGGTGTCTGCTCCACAAGCCAGTGGACCCCCGAAAAAACCACTTTCGCAGATTTTTGAACAGTCTTCTTCCGAGGCCGATTATGGACAAATGAAAACAAATTTTTAAAAACCAAGAGAGGTTTTTCTCCGCAACGGAATGAAGAACAAAAACCTATCTCAGTTTTTTCACAAGTGCCATGAGAAGGGACAATCAAAGCTTTCTTTCAGCCTCATTTTTCAGATTTTTGGTTTTTCTGTTACAGTCCTGATCTTGCAGGAGATGTTACGACGAGTTGGAGGCGAATTTGGTGAAACCGAAGGAGGTTTTTGTCCAGAACATGCCCATATACAATAACTTCCTTCAGTTTCTTCGCAGGTGTTATAATTAAAGAAAAAAAAAGTCTGAGTGGGCCTCTTTTTCGCATAAATCCGGCCCGTCTTTCATGGCAGACAGTTCTGAGTGGACCACTTTTTCGCAGAAATCCAACTTCTGAAAATTATGGGGAGATCTATCATATTTATTCATAGGATTTTAATTTTAAAAGGGTTGTTGATCGGAGAAGAGACTATGATTTAGTTTTTGTAAAACAACTCAATGAGCTTTCTGTGTTTTTCATCAGTTCGATAATACAGTGCTATGCTGCAGGATTCTTGTGACTATTTTGACTGGTGATGTGCATCCCTCTATGTAAATTTGTTTCTCTGTTATCATAATTGATGTCTTCCTCTGAATTATTCCAAGAAGATTAAGAACATAATTGCTTTTAATGCACCCTCTGTCTCTGGCTTGGTATATTTTTTTATGTTGTTCCACTGAAGATTAAACTCAGAATTCTTAGTTGCTCTGTGTTTAATTGGATTTCTTGACCTGTTTCATCTCACCCATTTCATTTAAATTAAAGGATCCAGTGAGTTTTTTACCTTTCCCTGCAAATATTAGCCTGTTGACATGGATTTTGATCATTCGTTGCAGTGACTCCATATCCCGTGGTTTCTTTTCTCTGCCCATACCCAATTCCTAAAAACAAATCCTATGTTCTATGTAACTAGCCTAATATCCTCTTCAAACAAAATTATATCAGAAAGAGAGATCCCTCTCTGAGTCTTGGAGGGCTAGATCCAAGACTCGAAGTGGTTTTGATGTTGCTTCTGTGACTGCCTCCTCAGCCTTGGGCAAACTACAGAGTGCTAATAGGGGCATACCCAGGGTTCAATGCTTCAACAACACACCAACGAAACTCTAACTATCGACCCTTTTGGCAACACTGACGAAGCAGATGAAGTCTCACCCGAGGTAGAGGCAGGGGTGGTCGCAGGAATCCAGTGTATGCAACCTTAGCTGGGACACATATATGTGATTACAATACTCTAACAAAGAAATTATAAGTTTTCATTCATTAGTAATTAACCTTTGTCTACAGCGCAGATAAACCCTAATTACAACACAACGCAGTATTCAACAAGATGTTTCACATTCAAGAACTAAGAACATCAACATAGATCAGATCTAGAATCTCATTCACATAATTAGGCACTAAGCTATCATATTCATCTAAGCATACATCATTGCACTAAGCATTAATCATATGAACCATAAAACAACCATAATGCACAAAGAAACCATAACACAGGATATACGTGGTTCACCCCCAGCCTGGGGCTACGTCCACCAACTCTTCATCTTCTTTATTATCTTCTGTCAATCATCTACATGCACATGGCCATAAGGTCCTACTCCACATAGGACAGGAGAACTGTGCACACTTCGCCAAATCCTCCTTCCCTGAGCTAGGTTACAACACAAAGCCTTTACACAATTTCTTATAGTCACTTTCACATTAAGCTTACAAGTCTCACATAGTATGCACAAAACATGTACAACTATCACTTGCACTTATCACATTGGCCTTTACTTGCCCTTTTTCACTTAGCATCACACCATTTTTTCAACCCCTACTTACATCGCCTAGCTTTTTATTTATACATTACAAAAGGGCCTAAACATGGGTAAACCCATGGGACGACATCCCCATACCCGTTACATAAGCCCAAAACCCAAAAATCCCTAAAAAGGGTATGAGATCCCGCGATCTCTGCTTCAACTTGTGCTCTGCCTTCGACATCTTGTCGAAGACCCAAAATAGGTCAAACCTGACCAAGGATATCCAAAACTTGGTCAAGGGCCAACAGGCCCCCGACACTCACCTGTGACTCATCCCGAGTAACTTTACTCTGGGTATCTCTGCCTCAAAATCCTCGAGCCTAACTCGAGCTGCTTCGACCTGCTGCTCATCCTTCAATCTCTTCGAATAGTTGGCAAGCTACATCCTGGACTGGCTGGAGCCTCTGAGTCACTTCCATGAATTTTCTCTATATGGCATGGACATGTTGTTGAACAATATGTTGTTGTTGGGATCATTTCATTCTCTCAACTGCTGACAAGAGATTCAACTATTCTTGTACCATCGTTGCTTGCTACTTTTCCTCCTGGAGCTGTGACTCCAGTGTCTTCAGTTCGGGGTCCTTAGTAAGTCACTCATAAGTATGCGCACTTATACTGCTAAGTTGTTGACATTACAAAGCTAATGCTCTGATCCTCTCAACTACACTCCAGCAGTGGCTTCTCTTTGGTCTCACATGTCCTGCAGAGTACTTGGTACTGTTTGTAGCTCTAGATCTGTTATTCTCTGTTGAAGCTGCTGGATGGCTTCAACAAGTTGTGTTACTTGATGCTCCACTGGGTCTTCATCCTTTTGTTCAAAGCCTGTCACAGAGTGAAGTGATCTGTTGACTGCTTCTTTTAATACAACCTGCTCCACGAGAAGTTGTTCTTTCTCTTGTTAGATCTGTGCCTTTTCTTCTTCAAACTTTGATTGGAGGGTAGCCTTCTCCTGCTGCGCAACCCTGAATTGATCTATTACTTCCTCTTGTGATTTATTCAGGGCCACTGTGGCCTGTTATGTTTCTTCTTGTGCACGACGAAGGTGGGCTTTAGTCACATAGACTAGTCTGTGGAGTTGGGTAGGCTCATCTGCCAAATTTGTTTCTTCTAATGGAGGGGTCACAGTGGACAATGTACAGCTGGAGTGAAGGACCTACTGTACCCCTCGTAGTTCTTCTTCAATTTTTTCATACATGGTCTCTTGCTTAGCTTCATTTCTCTACAAAAGATCTTCTGAGGCATTTGATACAACTACGATGATGAATTCAAAGTCATCGAGCGTGAGCACAGTCTGCAGCTTGGTATTACTATCTTTTGACTTCTTCCACGATGTGGGTTTCATGGGAGAAACATTTATTTTGTGAGATGGATCTGTGTCATCGGGGGGATTCTGTGGCAGTGTTACTTCACCTTGCTTTTGCTGATCTTATTTTCCATTGTTCTCTTCTTTATCTACTTCGTCATCACCTCCTCCTCCAGGTGATTCTGAAGCAATTTCTTCTGATGCACTGCTCAGATGCTAGACTTGTTTTGTCTTCTCCATTCTGCTAGTTCTAGGTGTATCATTCCCTTCACTAGTAATCATCGGGCATCCGATTAGTTCAGGATCGGATAGTTCTGTGGGGTCAACAGGGATAAGGAGCTCTACATGCCACTCCTTAGTTATTCTTCTAGGTCCTCCTCTGTGAGTTTGTAATAACTCTGTAGTACTTCTTTGTGTTTGTCTCCACATGCAGTGGTGTAGATAAAATGTATGTTTGCATGGAACTTCACAAATGGCCTGAACCTGTGCAGGGTGTTTGGCGTTATACAAGGGACAACCTCAATAACCTGTTTAACTGTAGGTAGTAGGTGTGGAACACTACGTTTGATTTCCATTTTTTTCCCATATGTCTTTAATACCATAGAGAATTTAACTTTGCGACTAAGGGTTCATATGGCTCTAGTTCAAGGAAGGTCACACCTTACGACATCTCCCAAGCTATGAACGTGATGAGGATCAACAACCAACTAAAATGGAACTCATATCCCTGATCCTGAGCTTCGCGACAATTTTGGTCTAACTGGTTCACTAAGTATTTTGCCCAATTCATCTGTAGCCCCTCCACACATTTTCCTGCGAGGTCAAAAACAAACCCTGTGACCTACGTCAGTCTGTTCTTCCGGAATAGCTTACTAGCAATCAACTGGCAAGCAAGGCACACTACGCCATTCTGGATGCAGGCTACCTTGTAGCCTCACTTCCCTATCTCCAAATCGTCGTATGTATCTTTAATCTTCTACACCAGGGAATGGTCTGCAGCCTTCTCTAGGTAGAAGTCTTGTGGGTCTGGTCCCCGCATGCTCAATCCGGTGATCCGATGGATCAGCCCCAGATCGATGGTGATGCATCTATCTAGCCACAAATAACAGCAGTACAAGCTCGACAGCAGGAGATTAATGGACACGTTAACCTCCTGGTGCCTTCCAAAATGGGGTATTTTCATCACATTTAGGATGGTGGACTGCACGAGGTCCATAGTCCATGGTTGGGGGATTATCCTCAACTTCTTCCCCTTTGTCCTCGTCAAATACCTATGAGGAGAGAGCATGCTGAAGTTCTTGCGATCCCCTAGGTTAAAGTCACTGATATTTAGTGTCATTATCTTATTTGGTTTAGGCTTGCCTATGGATATCCCCTTTGGGAGGTACGCAGTGACCAAGGTGTAGTCGAAGTCCCTGGGGACACTGTCACGATTCACTGGCGTCAACCAAAGGCAACATGTAGTCGGGCATGATGGAAGTGATTAACTTCGTGTTTTCCAAGTCATCTCGATGCTTGGTTCTTTTCTCATATGCAAATCAAGATGGTACGGATCCACAAGCAGTCGAAAGGGAGGCTTGTACTCCTTGCGTCAATGAGGCTTGAACTCCTATAGAAATCACTCTCTCTATTATTAGATCGATTAAAATTTCCTCTATTGACTTTTCCACAACGTTGAGCTCGTTTGACATGCACGCTCGAGATCGGATATCTCAGGCTGATGAAAATTTTCTCAATGCAATAGAATGGATGGCAAGGTCTCAATAAGCACAACATAGTAATAATGAGTTCTCTTGTTGGCTCGAATACAATTCGTGAAAGTGTGCTTGACACAATAGTCGACAGGATAAGTAGGCAGTGATGTAATGGATCTTTCGAAGGGACAAGAAGCCTTCATCAATGCAGTTTTGTATGTTATGGCGCAGGCCCAACGGTCCAATGGCGAGATTTCTGATCATAACTGATTTTCTAACCATTCGAGAACGTCAATCTAACATTTATAATGCCTCCAACGGTCATATCGCTCCGCCATGGCGAAGTGCCAATATGAGTTGCTTTGATATTCCAGCGAAATTCAAATTCTGGAGACCTTCCTTTTGTGAAGTCTTCTCTGGAACTTCCTGTAATTTCTCCAACTTTGATTTCTTCTTACTGAGCTTTCTAGCCTTCTTCCCTGTGATCTGCGTTACTGGTTTCCTCTTCCCATTCTGATTCTTATCTCCTCTTGGCATAGTAACTTTGTGCTTTTTATGGCCTTTCATAGGGTTCAAGTTCAATACTTCTTCTCTGTCTGGGGTAGGTTCTCTACTCTCTTGTACAAACAAACGTTTCAGGTCTTCTTGTGTTCTTTCAACTTCGACATCTAGATTTCCGGTCCTCAGTAGCTTCGACTGGTTTTCTTGTTCTTCCAGTAAGTGTGTTATTCTCTTAGTCATGGAGTCTCTTAGTTCTTGTTTTTTCTGTTCTAGAGCTTCCTCTTCTTGTTTTCTTTGGATCTGATCTTTCTCAATCCAGGTTTTTCCCAGTAACATAGAAAATGGAGTGTTGTTCTCAATAAATTTAACAACCTCAAATTCTTCTTATGTCGAAATGCCATGAGAACTCATAGATGTCTGGGTAAGTCTTCCACATAGGGTTATCAAATTTCCTCTAAATAATCATATTCCTCCCAATGAAGGAATCATAGTAGGCTTTCCTAAAATTTCCCAAGTTCTTTCTGTCATAATATTCACCCGTGTTTCTTCATCCAGAACACAGTCTATATCAAAGTCTCCTATTCATGTTTCTATGCACTCTTCTCTTTGAATATCTCTAATAATTTGATATCTTTGCGGTCATTCGTGGTTTCTTTCATTTGTAGTAATACAATCTCTGATTCTTTCTGGGGTTCTACCATAGTCTTAATTTGTGAGTCTTTCTCAGGGTTTTCTTGTCTCATATTCATTCTTTCAACCTTAATAATCATTCTAGGGCAATCCAGAATGTCATTGTCCATATATTTACAACAAAGACAACTAGGTCTTCTATCAGGGAAATCCTTAGCAAGATGGTCCGACATTCTGCAATTGTAACAAAGGGTTAATCCTCTCTTCCTCTTAAATGATCCCCGACCTTTCTTGTACTACGCACTAGGATCATGGTAGCTAACCTGCAAAAAATTATTCCTAGGATACTGCATCCATTTGTTAGTCCAAAAATTCTTTCTATGCTTAGGAATAACATATCTTTCATTATTTCTATCAGATATACTCATATCAAACCTTCTTTCTTCTAACTGTGCCCTGGTTTTCAAACCAAGACAAAATTTATCAAACTTACCTAGATCCATACTTTCGAAACAAAAATTTCCACTGATCTTATCTTTAATAAAGCACAAAGATTCAGACCTTACCTCTTTAATCAAAAAAATTCACTTTACCTTTATCAGGGCACAAAGATTTCAGATATTACCTCTTTTTTTCAAATTAGACTTCTTTTCTTAGCACAGATCTTTCACAAGTCAAGTATAATACTGCGCACTAAAGCAACAGATCTACACACAAAGCTTTCTTTCTCTTCATGAGTTCCCAATAATCACATTTTCATGTCCTGACAACGGAACCATTTTTTGGCATAGGGGCAGACCCAAGGTTCAATGCTTCAACATCGCACCAACAAAACCCTAACCACCTACCCTTTCGACAACACCTACGAAGTAGATAAATTCTCACCTGAGGTAGAGGCAGGGGTGGTTGCAGGACTCCAGTGTATGAAACCTTAGTTGGGACATAGATCTGTGATTACAATACTCTAACAAAGCACTTAGCATTTTTCATTCATTAGTACTTAACCTTTGTCTACAACATAGATAAACCCTAATTATAGCCCAGCGCAATATTCAACAAGATTCAACACATTCAAGCACTAAGCACATCAACACATATCACATCTATCATCTCATTCACATCATTAGGCACTAAGCTATCATATTCATCTAAGCACACATCATTGCATTAAGCATTAATCATATGAACCATAAAACAACCATAATGAACAAAGCAACCATAACACAAGATATACGTGGTTCACCCCCATCCTAGGGCTACTTCCACCAACTCTTTGTCTTCTTTATTATCTTTTGTCAATCATCTACATGGACAGAGACATAAGGTCCTACTTCACATAGGATAAGAGATTTGCATGCACCTCACCAGATCCTCCTTCCCCGAGCTAGGTTACATCACAAATACTTTACACAGTTTATTACAGTCACTTGCACTTAGCCTTGCAAGTCTCACACATTATGCACAAAGCATGTACAACTATCACTTGCACTTAGCACATTGGCCTTTACTTGCCCTTTTTCACTAAGCATCACACCACTTTTTCCACCCCTACTTACATCAGCTATATTTATATTTATACATTACAAAAGGGCCTAAACATGGGTAAACCCATGGGCTGACATCCCCATACCCGTTACATAAGCCCAAAACCCAAAAATCCCTAAAAAGGGGCCGAGATCCTGCGATCTCTTCTTCGATTTGCGCTCCACCTTCGACAGCCTTTTGAATTCCAAAAATAGGTCAAACCTAACCAAGGATCTCCGAAACTTGGTCAAGGGCCAACATTAGGCTTCAAACTCAACATTTTTATTCCTTTCCTATTCGTCTAGCCCTGTAGTTTGCTTTGTGATTTTGACCATCATTCAAATTTGTGTGATCATTTCTGTAGAAATCGTCAGTAGAGATATTTTGATATTTTTCTTGGAAGTTTCCTTCAATATTTAGGATTGGTCCTGTCCTTTATTCCTATGCTGGTTAATAGACTTTGGCATGGGAAATTGTTTTCTATTATGCAACTACTTGTTGATCTCACTTTAAACTTTTTTTTGCTTCCCTTTTGTTATGGTTAACTCAATGTTAAAAACCAAATATAAAAATAGCATAAAAACCTCATAATAAGTACTCAACTCCTTTGACAAAGAGAAAATTTTAGATAATAAGCCTCTTCGAGGGGTTAACCTCCTTATACACCACATAAATTTACAAATACAATATGATTCCAAATGAAAAGGTATCCTTGGTATATATAGGAAACTACGAGGTACAATTACAACTAATGGACCCAAGCAGACATAAATAAAATAACAATACTAATGTAATATGCCCAAATTAAGGGGTAATGTGCCACTATTTAGGGATTAACATGCCCCTCCCCTTCAGACAAGTGTTGTCTGCAACACTTGAGTAATTCTGGATGCTTCTGTATAAAAGACTCATCTTCCCAAGTGGAATCTTCAACAGGTAGTTTCTTCCACTTAATGAGATACTCTGAAATGGATTTATTCCTCAGTTGGAAAATTCTTGTGTCAGTGATAGCTTCAGGCTCCAATATGTTTTTTCCTTCCTTGTAAAGTTATGGAAATATAGTTTGAACTGAGATATTTTCACCTATAACCTTCTTTAAGCATGAAACATACAAAATTGGGTGTACTCGCGAAGATGCAGGCAACTCCAATTTGCATTCCATAGTACCAGTCTTTTGCAACACCTTATAAGGGCTATAGTACTTTGGTGATAATTTATTATCCTTCTTAGCTTGCTTGAGGGACATATTTTTGTATGGTTGTAGTATTAAAAATACCCAATCCCCTACTTCAAAACTTCTTTCACTGTGATGTTGATATGCTTGTTGTTTCATGTGATTATGTTCCATGGTCAGGTTGTCCTTTAATAGTTCGAGAACTTGTTGTTGAGGCTCGATGTGATCTTCCATTGCTTGAAACTTGGATTTTTATTTTAAAGAAGAAGTGATGGACGGTGGGTAATATCCATAGAGTGCCATAAATGGTGTCATTTTTTTTGTAGTATGAAAGGGAGTGTTATACCACCGTTCTTCCAAGGGTAACCACTTGAAACATTGTGTTTGTTTATCAGATAGAAAGCAATGAAGGTATCCTTCCATAAATTTGTTCACTATCTCATTTTGTCCATCAGATTGAGGATGATAAGATGATCTATGAGCCAATTGAGTACCCAAACAAGAAAATAATTATGTCCAAAAATTTCCAGTGAAGATGGTATCTCTATCACTTACAATAATATTTGGGCTTCCATGTAGCTTTTGAATTGTCTCCATGAATGTGATGGAAACTACACTGGCATTGAAAGGATGAGAGAGTGCACAAAAGTGTGCATACTTGGTCAGTCTATCAACAATCACCATGATGACACTGTTTCCTTCAGAGTTCGGTAACTCTGTGATGAAATCCATGGAAACCTCCTCCCAACGCTGACTTGGAATGGATAATGGTTATAAAAGACCTAGGGTCTTAATTGTTTCCACCGCATTTTTTTGGAAAACCAAATATTCTAACACAAACCTTTGAACATCATTTTTAAGGCCATCCCAAAAAAATTCCTTCTTGACCTTGTGGTATGTTTTCAAAAATCTTGAGTGCCCTCCTGCTAGAGAGGTGTGCAATTGCAAGAGTACCTTTTGTTTGAGTTGAGATTTCTTACAAAAATTTAAGCGGTATTTGTACCATAGTGAATCATTTTTCCATGTAAATGTATCTGATGCACTGGAATCCTGTTGCAACCTTTGAATGAGAGTCCACACTTTTTTGTCATTCTTCCATTCATCCCTTGCTTCTATTATCCAATCAGGTTGGATGATCGAGACAGAAAAAATAAAGGCCTCAACATCTTCATCCTTTCTTGAGAGTGCATTTGCCACAACATTTTGCTTCCCTTTTTTGTAGATTATTTCAAAATCATAACCCAGCATCTTGGTCACCCATTTTTGTTGTTCTTCTGAAGATAGTCTTTGTTCCAAGAAGTATATAAGACTATAGTGATATGTTTTGACCTTGAAGTGCCTACCTATTAGGTAAGGGCGCCATTGATTCAATGCATGTAGTATTTCCATCATTTCCTTCTCATAAATGGGTTTGTGTAAGTCATTTCCCTTGAGTGGCCGACTTTCAAAAGAAAGGGGCCTTCCTTCTTGCATTAGAAAAACACCAATGCCATTTCTTGAGGCATTGCATTCAACAATAAATGTTTTCGTGAATTCTAGTGTGTTCACGACAGGAGCTTTGCACATCGCCTCTTTAAGTTGTTAAAAATATTGAGTTTCCTATGGATTCCATGAAAATGCATCCTTCTTAGTTAATGACGTTAAAGGTGCTTCTACTCTTCCACAGTTCCGAAAAAAATTGTGGTAGTAACCTGTCAAACCCAAAAATCCTCTAAGATTCTTCAATGTTTTGGGAATCGGCCAACCCCTCATGGCTTTAATCTTGTCATGATCTACCTTGACACTTTCATGAGATACAATATGACCCAAATACTCTACCTCCTTCACCCCAAAGAAACATTTGGATGGTTTGGCATACAGTTGTTGCTCCTTTAGTAGATGTAGCACCATGTCAACATGTCGAACATGATCCTCCCAAGACTTGTTGGCATGTTTACAGGCAGAGTGTGCTTGTCAATGATGGAAAGAACAACAACGATGATGGCATATTGGCAGTAATGACGGAAACAGGAAAGCAGGAGACCATGAGAAATTGTTATCTACAAGCTCAGGAGGACGAGCACATGGTAGAGAGTTGAAGTTTCTAGATAGCCATAGGTTATCATGAAGGCAACAAGGAACGTGCGCAGGATTCCTTAGAATCCGTAAGTTTGCAGAAGGAATCAAGCTCAGGAGGAATAACGTAGAGTTGCACACAGAGCGCAAGTGTGCGCTAGGTCCGAGGTTAACTTCATTGCTAAATCTCAGGAGAGATATTGTTTTTCAGATGCACAAAAGAGACCCAAAGTCATCAAGACTTATAGAAGGAGTAAAGGTCGAGACCCTTGAACACTCAAAAAACATTGTAAGTTGTAGAGATCAAAGCTCCGAAGGAAAAGCGTAAGCTCGGGGTGAGAATCCTCAGAAGCCATCCGATCAAGAAATTGATGGTGTTGATCATCTCATATAACGAACGTCGGTCATATGAGTGACTGTGGGCTTGAGGACTATTGGAAGATTGTGACCATCGGATCTGCAAGCCAGATCAACGACAGGGATGAATTGCAGGGAGTGAAAGAAGAATTAAACATCTTGCTAGTTCCAATCCTGCAATTGGTCTAGATCATCAGATCTCATAGACTCGGATATCAAAGACTTTGGTTGATCCAACAAGCGATCGAATTAAGTCAGATTGAATTGTGATTATCAGATGAGCAATCGCTAGATCAATGGCAGGGATAGATTGCGGAGATCGGAAGGAGAATTAAATATCGCGCTAGTTCCAATCCCGCAATTAGTCAGGACCGTCACATCTTATATCCTCAAATATCAATGATTGTGGTTGACTCACCAACGATGCACAAATTCAAATTGTGGAGTTTTGGTGACAATTTAAATCACTTGCAAGTTGTGGTTCCACAACCATCCTTGATCGTTGATCTTCTTCAAGAATATTCACAACCGTCAGACTAGTTTAAGTGGAAGGATAGGATAAGCGGGGTTAAAGGGTTGAGAACTTGATTATCTGAATACGCGTCAGCCGTTGGATCAAACCCGAATTCCCGTCAGCCATCGGATCATTTTAAAGTGGAAGGATAGGACAAGTGAGGTAAAATATCTGAGATCTCATTTATGCGAATTTTCGTCAGTCATTGGATCATTCTAAGTGGAAGGATAGGATAAGCCAGAAGAATTGCATCGCAGACAAATCGAGCCATCAATCCAAGATCATGATCGACGAACAACATTTAGTTCAGGTATAAGGATGTGAGGAGGTTAAGCTCCTGAAAAATTTCACTTCAGTTTTTTCAGTTTGAGATTTGAAAAACCCAAAGCCTGGAGAGCCGGAAATCTGAAATGAATACGGACCATCGGATCTGGAGAAAATACAATGAACATTATATCAAGGATATCTATGTCAGCAGATTATGTCAGAAAACCTCATCTGCAAGGACATGTGTTAGACCACGTCAACAAAGGACATATGAGAGATCACGTCAACAAGGATATGTGGCAGACCACATCAGCAAGGATGTGTGGCAGACCACGTCAGCAAGGACACGATTCATCCTATTTGAAAGATCACTTCGGATGTATTCTCAACTGTTAATCATAGTACAGTGGAAGGATAGTGTAAGTTTGAAAATTTAAAATCCTGAAGTTCTGAAGGGCGAAGTTTTGATAGTCGTCCATCTCAATGTTTGATTAAGTCCTAGCCATCGGATTGAACAATGAAAAGATGAGTGTAAGGATCAAATCTGACCATTTATTTGTTTCCATGAAACAAATTGTCCGATCTGGTTGAAAGTTCAAATACCCAAAGGAGCTAAGGACCGTCGATCTGTAGGAGGACACATGTCAACAGATCATGTACTCCGGTTGGAACACTTCAGGAAAAAACAAAGGAAGGAAGAAAGTTGAGAGTTGAGATTCTCGAACCCTGGAAACCCGAAGTGAATCTCAACCATTTAATTCAAGAAGACCACGTGTTAATAGATCATGAACTCTGGGTGGAAGCACCACAGAGAAAGCGGAGTTTTAGAATCAAGACTCCTGAAGCATGAAAGGAAAAATCGATCTCGTCCGTCAGTTTGGAGGGCCACATGTCACTCGGTCATTAAGACTAAGGATCGTGCGTGGAAAAGGAAAGAAGGTAGGAAAGGAAGATAGATTGGATTCATTGATCGAAGGAGCATCGTCAAGATCGTGAGATCGACGGTCTCATCGCATAGCGAGGTCAGAACATGCTCGGGTCTTAATTTTTCATGAGCGGGCCGCAATTGAAACCATGGTTTAGGAGAAAGGACGCATGAAGGCTCATACTGAATTGCAGGGCAAAAAGAGAGTTTCCCTCAAACCTCCCTTGGACACACCCACAATCATGTGGTCACATGAGATCATCGCCCAAGGTCATATCGAGAAATGGAGCTAGCTCTCACTAGACTGATATTGGGAAGTGCCCTTTTAATAGGAGTTTGGTCACAACCATGGTCACATCAACGAAGGTTAAGGGAGGAGCTAGTACGTCGCTAGGCAGCAAAAAATTTGAAACGTGAAGTCATGAAGCACCTTTTGGATAGGCGTCTGATCATAGCTCGTGGCCACGTGAAAGGAAGGGGCTTAGCCAGAAAAGCTAGCGCCCACTGTGAAGTTTTCTCAGGAACGGAAAATGCGCCAAAGGGATGAGCGTGGAGAGTTTCTCTCTGTAACTACCAAAATGGAGTGATTGTATCTGCCAGAGAATTCAAAGAGATTTAGGGTGATCACCAGAGGAGATGAAGAGTCTCGAGGTAACTGCTAGTGGAATGAAGACTCATCATAGAGACAATTGATAGATGGAAAAGTGTCGAAGACTGTAACGTCCAGAGAAGCCATAGAATCTCAAGATAATGCCTCCTAATGATGAACAGACTCAGTATAATCACTAGAGAGGATGAAGAGTTGTGTGTATGATCTGGCAGAGGACTTGGCATGATAAATATATGTAGAATAGAGAAGAGATGTTTGATTCTTTTGATAGTTGTTCATGCGGGTAGAAACAGGCTATGCAAAGGAGTTGAAGCGCACAGTAGAGGCATGACATAGAGAATGGAAATGGTGCATAGAGCATAAAACGTAGAAGAAAGAAATAGAATAGAAATGCATATCTGAGAGAGGAAGAGAAATATAAGGTGCGCATGAAGAGACAGAGAAAAAGAATAGAAAGCTCAAGAAAATGTGAGTAGGAAGACACTGATGCAGGAAGAGCAGAGCAGTGTAGCGGAATAGTGATGAGACTGGTAAGTCATTGATAAATACTGCATCACTGTAATAAATTTTAGTAACAAAGATTTATATCTTAGGGTGGTAGGGTGGTGCTAGGGAGGACTGTTGTCCTCAGAGTTTCAAGTGGGTGCTTAAACAAAAGGATTTGTAGCTTCAATCTGGTTATAGCCAGAAAAACCAGGGTGGTAGGGTGGTGCAAATGAGAACTATTATTCTCTGTTATACGGGTTGGTGTCTATGTAACTAGAAGTTGATGCTTCCATCCAGTTGGTGCTGGAAAAAAAGGGAGTTGGTGCTTCCTTCTAGTGGGTGCTAGAGAAACCAGAGAGTTGGTGCTCTCAGCAAGTTGCTTCTTGTAAAACATAGGTGGTAGCCTCGAAAGGAGTTGTTTCTCATAAGAATGATAATGTACAGAAAATAAAGACTACTTATCATATCAAGAAGAAGAGGTTTTCTCCCTTTATGGGTTTCCTTAGGAATATCTATCTCTATGTATTTCATGTGTGTGATTGATGTTGAATACTCTATTGCTTACTTCCCTAAATTATTGTGATCATCATTGAGTGTTTTGTAATGAGTTTAAAATGGGCATAATTGTTTAATCAGAGTAATAACTGATTCACCCCCCCTCTCAATTGTTTTAGTAATTTCAAAAATTGGTATCAGAGCGGGTTCCTTTTATTTAAAGGGTAGATCAGTAATCTTAAACATGAAAATTCATGAAGGAACTTCAACCAATAGGGCCCCCCTATTCAATGGAACAAAATTTTCCTTTCGTAAAGTTAGGATGAGAACCTACATAATGGATTTAGGTGCAGATGTCTGGGATGTGGTAGAGATTGGTTATGTGAAGCCAGTTGTACTAGCTAATAAGGATGACAAGCTAGAATTCAGCTTCAACACTATTCTGAGTGGGCTTGCAGAAGCATAATTTGTAAAAGTTATGCACTTAGAATCTGCCAAAGAAATGTGGGACAAACTCATTAGAAGTTTTGAAGGTAATGAGAAGGTAAAGGATGCCAAGCTTCAAATCTACAAATTACAGTTCGAACAATGCAAGATGAATGGGGATGAAACAATTAATAAATTTTTCTTAAGAGTTGAGGAGCTTGTGAATGCCATGAAGGGTCTTGGTGAGAAGATTGAAGACGTATTTTTAGTTCAGAAAATTTTGAGATCTCTGCCACATAGGTTCAACCCAAAGGTCTATGCTATAGAAGAACTTAATGATCTAAAATCTTTGCCTTTTGATAAACTTCTAGGAATGTTGACTGCATATGAAATGAGGATAGTTAAAGATAAACCCACCTCTAGAGAAGCATCATTTAAAGCAGATAAGAATGAGGATTCTGAGCTTGATGAAATTGAAGAGAAATTTGTGAGAAGACTAAAGAAAGGATCAGGCAAGTATCAAGGTAAGTTTCCCTTCAAATGTTTTAACTGTGGAAATATAGGTCACTTTGCATCTAAGTGTCCACACAAGAAGAAGGAACAAAAATCTGAAGGTGAAGAGAAGTACAAATCCAAGATATTTGTTAAAAAGAAAAGTTTATGTGTAAACAATGATGACTTTTCAGGAAACACAGATAGTGACTCTTCTTGTGAAGATAAAGTTAATGACTTTATGCTTATGGCCAAAGAGGATTATGATAATAAGATCACATGAATTGATGTTAATGATGAAGAAGTTGTGGTTGATATGGAAGGTGAACTAATAAGTGCTTTAGAACAGATTGACAGACTCAGACTTAAGAAGAGAAAAAAAAAACAGTTGTTGATGCAGTTTGAAAAGAATGGTAAAAAACCTGATGAAGACTTTGCCCTACTAAAAGTGGAGCTAGAAGAGGCAAAGAAAATAGAGGACACTCTAAAACAACAATTATCAGAGAAGAAGCCAAGATGTGAAGCCTTGGAAGAAGAGGTAGTAAAAACCAGGAAAGAGATGGAGAAGTTTAAAGCATTATATCTCCAAAATATTCCAAGCATTAAATCCTTAGCATAACTAAATGACATTTTGAGAAAACAAAGATCTCCTTTGTTGAAGATTGGTTTAGGCTATGTAAGTGGTTCAAGCAGCAAAAAACAAGAAAGAAAAGAGCCAATAAATATGATCAAGTTCCAAGTCAACAAACAATCAGACCATGTGAATACTCTGCCACCAACAACTAATGAGGACAAGATGATCCCTGATAAAAAACTAAGACATCAGAAGATGGAGAAAAAAATGGCAAGAAGAAGGCCATCCTTTAGGTACCAATTTTTTTCCATGGTTACTATTTTTACTATAATTTTGGTCATAAGATTGAAAATTGTCAAATTAAGTTTAGAGACATGCAACTGAGGAGATCAAGAAACAAACTATCTTTGCAACATAGAACTAAACAACCAATGAGTGTACAACGTTGCACCAATCTCTTTGACCTATTGAATGATGAGCTCAAATGCTATAATTGTCATAACTTCGGCCACAAATCTGCAAATTTCCATCTGAAGAATTACAAAGAAGATCCAAGGATAAAGATCTTAACAACAAATTCCAACACATTGAGAAAGAAAGATAGTGAAAAATGTGGTCTAGTACTTTCAGCTCAAAAACAAAAAGACCCCTGGAATATAGACAGTGGATGTTCCAAGCACATGACTGGAGACAAGGATAAGCTTTTGTCTATAAGTAAAAGAAAAACAGGAAATGTGACCTTTTGAAATGATGAACCAAGTAAAATCAAGGGTAAATGGATGGTGAGTTTGAGTAATGGCAAAGGATATGCCCAGGATGTTCTGTGTTTAGATGGTCAGAAACATAATTTGCTCAGTGTAAGTCGAATGTGTGATAGAGGCTGTGAAGAGGTGTTCACTTCCAAATATTGTAAGGTAAAGAATGTAAACTCAAGACAAGTGGTGGCTAAAGACATAAGGACAAATAATAATGTATGTGTGTTGGAAGAATATAGAAAAGAGTGTCATCTAAGAAAACATGATGAAAGATGGTTATAGCATAGGAGATTTGGACATCTAAACTCTGACCACTTAATCAAAATAAAAAATATTGAGGCAGTAAAAGATCTTCCAAAATTATCAAAGCCACTAGACTTTGTGTGTAAACCCTGCCAAGTAGGAAAGCTAACCAGGACACGGTTTAAATCCAAAGATCTCTACTTCAATAGAGAAACCACTTCAATTAGTTCATATGGATTTATGTGGACCATCAAGACAGGAAGGCACAAGGAAGGGAAACTACTTCATGTTGATCATTGATGATTACTCCAGACTCACTTGGGTTTCTTTTCTAAAAAAACTGAAGCATTTGAGAAATTTAAAATATTTAAAGATTTAATTGAGAATCAAACAAGCAATAGGTTAAAAGCAGTAAGATCAGACAGAGGAGGAGAATTTATGTCAAGTGATTTCAAGGAATTCTATGATAAAAATGGGATAAAGAGAGAATACACAATCCTAGGAACTCCACAAAAAAATGGAGTAGTTGGGAGGTTGATGAATGAATCCCAATAAGAGAGGTGAGAAATATTGAGTCTGCTACAGAGGACATAGATGAAGTTGAAGACGAACAAGTCCAAGAATCAGAAGGAAAATACTCTGAGTTAGATACAAATACTCTGCAGGACTCAAATAAGAGAGTCCATCATGTCAGGGGGAGTATGTGTTGGTTGAATATCTTATGCCTCCGAAAATTACTGCAACAACTTAGGGGGAACATGTTTTCTTTGACATTGATGTCAAAGGGGGAGAAAAGGTGTGGTATGGATGTTACAGTTGGAGGTCTAAGGAGAACAGTGTAGTCCTTCAATGTTTCCATCAATGCCAAAGGGGGAGATTTTTGGCATGTTTACAGGAAGAGTGTTCTTGTCATTGATGGTAAGAACAAACACGATGATGGCATATTGGTAGCAATGACGACAAACATGAAAGAAGGAGACCATGAGAAATTGTTGTCTACAATCTCAGGAGGACGAGCATAGGGAAGAGATTTGGAGTTTACAGATAGCTAGAGGTTATCATGAAGGCAGCAAGGAGCGTGCACATGATTCCTTAGAATTCGTGAGTTTTCAGAAGGAATCAAGCTCAGGATAAATAACACAGAGTTGCACGCAGAGCGCAAGTGTGCAGCAGGGCCGAGGTTAACTTTATTTCCAAATATCATGAGAGATAGTGTTTTTCAGATGCATAGACGAGACCCAAAGTCATCAGGACTCACAGAAGGAGAAAACGTCGAGACCCTTGAACACTTAGAAAACCTTCTAAGTCGCAGATATCAAAGATCGGAAGGAAAAACGTAAGCTCAAGGTGAGAAGCCTTAGCAGCTGTCCGATCAAGAAATTGATGGTGTTGATCATCTCATATAATGGATGTCGGTCATATGAGTGAACGTGGGCTTGAGGATTGTTGGAAGATTGTGACCATCGGATCTGGAAGCCAGATCAACAATATGGATGAATTGCGGGGAGCGAAAGAAGAATTAAACATCTCGCTAGTTCCAATCCCACAATCGGTCTAGATCATCAAATATCATAGACTCGGATATCGACGACTGTGGTTGATCCAACAAGAGATCAGATTAAGTCGGATTGAGTTTTGACCGTCGGATGTGCAATCACTAGATCAATGACAGGGATAGATTGCGGAGATCGGAAGGAGAATTAAATATCACTCTAGTTCCAATCCTGCAATTAGTCAAAACTGTCAGATCTTATAGCCTCGAAGATCAAAGATTGTGGTTGAATCACCAACGACGCATGTTGGCCCTTGGTTATGGAAGAAAGCGAAGATTAAGGAAATAAGGTGAAGCACGAACTACGTAGAAGGCACATTGACTGATATTGGGTTGAATTGGTCAAAGAAGAAGAAAATAAGGAGCAAAGTAAGGGAAAGTTAGTCGTTGAATGAGAAGATCGAGGATGACAGATCAGAAAGGAAGATACATCATGGACAACTCAACAAGTGGAAGAAGATGTCAATGAGTGCTTTGGAGCACGTCACAGGAAAGAAGGATAGATAGGCTAACGAAGCCCGGGAAGTACGGGTCAAGTTGACCTAGGGTTTTAGACACCTAGGGTTTTAACACCTAGACTTTGGTCATTGTAATGTATAAATAAAGGTCTAGAGGACCTGGGATGGGTTGTTGTCTTTATTGCGGATGATCATTGTTGTTGATACTATTGTGTATTGAGAGAGAGAGAAGTGTTGTGTGTGAGAGCATTTTGTATTGTAAATATCTTCAGCTAGGTGCAAATATCAACCCCACAGTTGGGTGTGCAAGGAGGGGAGATAGAGAAGAGAGAGAGATATGCAAGCTAAGTGCGTAGATATAACTGTATGTATTCACATAATATATCAAGAAACACAGTTCTGTGGACGTATCCCTAGGGAGAGGGTGAACCATGTATATATTGTTGTTCTGTGTGATTGATGTTGTGTTATTTCTCTTTCTGTTATTTTGTTATTGTATCATTGTGTTAGATCTGAGACATAGCTCACGCAATAGGCCTAAGGGAGATAAAGAATAACTAGATATTTGTGTATTGTTCCTTTGAGTCCACTTGCATTTCCTCTGGTTGTATACACCTTTTTCCTACAACCCCCTATCGCTACTTCGGGTGAGACTACATCTACTTCGCAAGTGCTACTGAAAGGGCTAGTAGTTAGGGCCTTGTTGATGCATTGTTGAAGCGTTGAACCCTGGGTATTCTCTTGTGCCAACAAATGGTTCCGTTGTCGGGACTAGGATCTTATTGAGGGAATGTCAAGGTGGTTTCCATTGAAGACAGAGATTCAGAAGTGGATAGAAGAAAAAGAGAGAGACTTTGCCGAAGCTCAGAACAAGAACCCTAGCTTGAGTATAGAGGATTGGTTGGGAAGGTATATATTTTCTGATATACATGAGATTTTCTTTGGAGGAATTCATAAAGAGCTATATGAGTGGTTAGCCAGACTAGTAGATACCCAGTTTGAGATCATATTTAGACCACCTATTGTTTGAACATCAACGTTGATCACGAAGATCAAGAGAGTTGATAGCGTTCTGTCAAGAGAAGTAGATAACTGGTTTGATAGCACCATTGGAGGGTACATTACCAAGTTTGATATTGACATAGTAGAGTCATATAGCCAAGCAAAGAGGTATTTCTTTAAGGGACCTAGAGGAAAATTTTTACACTTTTTGAAGTTGAAGATCAAGATGCTATTGCATGAGAAGAACATCTTGAAGATACAGTAATTGGTCGGATTGAAGAGCTAATGTTCAAAAACTCAGACAATGACAACGACATAGAGGTAGGACATACACGTAGTTGGAGAACCTTCAGAGAGGTTCCTCTAGTAAACCTGTTTGAGCAGAGCCACAAACCACTAGCACAGGATGAATGGTTCTATAGTGGAGAAGAAGAAGAGATATTGAACGAGGAACAATCAGGATCCGCTAGAGCAGAGGAAGAGAAGACTGAAGAAACTATCTGAGAAGAGTCAAAAACTTCAAGAACTGCACCGACTGTTGAAGTAAGTACTATTAGTCCTCCTGTTGTGTTAGCAACATTAAGTAACCAAAGTAGTCAGAGTTACCAGAGCACTCAGAGCACTGTTACTAGTAGTTCAACACATACTTAGTCAAGAAACCCAGGAATATCTATGGCAAATGAAATGAGGCTACCTGTCTTTAGAGGAGATGGATTTGAAGATCTTGATTAGCATTGGTTCTTATGCGAGGTTGTATGGAGTATTAAGAAAGTCAATGGCGAAGCAGTTAAGAGAGCTTAGTTTAGTACTACCCTGAGAGACCGCGCACTGAGCTGGTACATGAGTTTGTTAATGGAGTTGAACAACCCAAACTGCTGAACAAGATCAAGACTGTGTTGAGTGCAGAATTCAAGAAACCCAAGTTGGAGTCACAATGCATTACTGAATTGAAATAAATCAAGCAGAGAATAAATAAACCTATTTGGGGGTTTGATCATAGGTTTAATACCTTAACAGGCTGATTGATTTTTCAGATCCCAGACGAGCAGAACTAGGAATGGTTCATTGTTGACCTCCTACCACACATTAGAGTTCCTCTGATGCAACAGAAGGTTTCTTCTTAGGCTGAGGTGTTGGAGATTGACATGAAACTAGAATCATCCCCTATGGGAGAATCCAGCTCAGGTATGAGTCATATTTTGAGTCAGCTAACTAGCTTATCTCTGCAGGTCGAAGATATGAATAAAGACAAGGGAAAAGATAAAAGAGACGAGATTTGGTGTATCAGGTGCAAATCAGAAGGCCATGATAAGGAGCATTGTCTCCTATTTCATGAGTACTTGGCCTCTGGGGCTCCGAGCCCTTTGAAGAAGGTTACGCTACCATGGTACAAGGTATGTAGAAATAGACATCACCCTGGTGAATGCTATTACATGCAAAAATATGTTCAGACACCTACAAACCTTTACTGCACATTCTATAAATCTGTGGGGCACGATGAGAAATACTGTAGGGCGTATGACCTCTTGCACTAAAGATCAAGAGATACATATAGGATTCAAGGTGAAGTACAACATGAAGGAAATGATATGCATTTTAACTCTCCAGGAAGAAGAAAATTCAACCCTCGTGGTGGATTCAAAGGAAGAGGACGAGGAGGAGGCATGGGTCGAGGTCAAGGTCAGATCATTTGTTATAACTGTGCACAGCCATTTCACTTGGAAAGGGACTGTCAGAACCCTTGTACCACTTACAGCTACTGCAACTCATTTGAACATTTCATTTAATATTTCCCTGTGCTATTAGACAAGCTTCAAGAGATACGAGGAGGAAACCAACAAGTACAACTAATCTCAGCAGAACCTTGCGGAGAGGATCCTAGAGTCGATGTTATCACTAGAGGATGCGCCATTATAGGAGAAGACAAAGTGACCCCAGGAAAGACTACAGAAGAATCAAGGGTCAGAAGAGCTGTAGAGAAGACACAAAAGTTTGATTCGAGGAAAGAAAAACAAACGTTTGAAGAAGCAAGAAGATAATTTGGAGGATATCAAGATTCTTCTTCAAAGGCACAACCAAAAGTTAGAGAATTTGGAATGCCTTTGGAATTTGATTAGTCTGCATCACCTGGAGAAGGAAAAGAGGTAAGAAATCTTATGGAATTCTTATGTACTTGCATTAATATGATTACGGATGATAGAGTTGTACAAGAACTACAAAATTTGATCAGATAGTATGAGATAGGTAGGATATCTCCTCTGCTGAATAAAGAAGTACATCAAGTATCTAGAAAGAGAAGGGAAAATAAGGAACTACACCTTAATGCTTAGATTGGATATTATTGCATAGATTATGTGGTCCTGGATTTAGGGTCAGAAGTCAATGTTAGGACGAAGCAGACCTGGGAACTGATGGAAAAACCTAAGTTAATTTACTCCCCTATTAGTCTTAGGATGGATAATCAACAAGAAGTAAGCCCCTTTGGAAGACTGGAGCATGTACCTGTGGACATCGACAAGATAAGGACATTTGTGGATTTTGAGGTGATTGAGATAGTTGATGATAACTGTCCTTATCCTGTGCTATTAGGAATTGATTGGGTTTTTAATAATTCTACTATTGTTGACTTAAAGAAAGTAATAATGACATTCTAAGGTGATGGCCTTAGGGTCATTTCACCTTTGGATCCTAATGAAGGTCGCAGATACACAGAACCCATCAGAGAAGAAGACTGTGCTTATGAACTAGAGAATATATATAAATTGACAGCAAGACAACAAGATTACATTAATCCTACAACAGATGGGAACTTAAGCTGGTGAAGTGACAATGCATGCTCATCATATTTGGAAGAAGCACTAGAGAACTGGTAGAACAAAATGTATGAAGTTTCTATGAGAAGGTATGCTATATTGACCAGGGAAGTTCGTTGGATTGGCACAGAAGTAAGCAATCTGCCCACATTTGATGGTTTAAATCATTTAGAAACATTCTTATCAGAATTTGAAGAAATTGTGCCAGTACAAAAATGACTGTTGGCACTGGATGAAGATTTAAAAGCAACACCAACAAGATGGTGAGGAACACATAAGAAGAACATCACGGACTGGGTGCAATGTCACACTTTGATGATAGTGCGCTTTTTAGAACAAGCCGAAGGGTACAGAGTTCGATACAAGGGTGAGAGTTGTCCGAAGGACCATGTGCGAAGTTGTGAGGAGGCCTGGAGCAACATCCCTCAAGAGTAGTGAGTGCATAAATTCATCAACACTTTGGACACAACGCTTATTAATTGGTATCTTCAAGCAGAACTGTGCCTCACCACTTCAGATTGGTACAGTATGACTCAGAACTTTGTAGCTACATTTTTATTTGAAATTTAGTACCCCTAGGTAGATCAAGCATTACAAGTTGTAAGACAAAAAGTCTTTGAGGAGGCACCTAACCTCCCTTTGGAGCAAGAATAATATGAATGGACTACACCACTTCAGAAATTGCAAGGCTGTTACAATATTAATGTTGATGAAGATGATGATCCTAGGAATGTGAACATCACAGAGACAGAAGGACAAAGAGACATAGAAGGACCAAGAGTGAAACTACCTTTTATTGGACAACCAATCAAAATCAAGAAAGTTAATATTGAAACAGAGTAAGCACCTAAGCTCGCAAACATTGGAGATTATTGGGATGATGCCACTATTGATAAGATCACATAACTACTGCATGAGCATCAAGACTTGTTTCCAACCAAGTTCACCGACATGAAGGGCATTAAAGGGCCCATGGGAGAGATGAAGATACCCTTGAAACTAGATGCAAGGCCAATCAAGCATATACCTTACAGATTGAATCCGAAATATAAGCAAAAAGTCAAGATTGAATTAGACAGAATGTTGGAAGCGGGAATCATAGGACCTGTTGAAGAGTCAGAATGGATTACCCCTATGGTAGTCCAAGATAAGAAGACATGAGATATCAGAATATGTGTAGACTTGAGGAAACTGAATGATGCATGTTTACATTATCCATTTTCTGCACTGTTTACTGACGAAGTGTTGGATAATGTGGGAGGACAGGAAGTTTACTCCTTCACATATGGATTTTCAGGTTATCACATGATCATGATTGCTAAGGAAGATCACCATAAGACCAAATTTGCAACAGAATGGGGATCCTACCAGTACACAGTGATGCCTTTCAGACTGAAGAATGCACCAACCACATTTTCTAGGGTGGTGGTCGAAGCATTCAAGGAATTTTTACATAAATTTATGGAAGCATATTTTGATGATTGGACTGTTTTTAGCTTATTGCAAAATCATATTGAATGTTTAAGAATAATGTTGGATAAGTGCAGGTAATGTCAGATTTCCCTAAAAGTGAATAAGTGCATCTTATTTTCATCCTTTGGAGTGTTGCTAGGCCATATTGTGTGTAAGCAGGGGTTGCTGGTAGATCCTTCCAAGATTTCCATCATTGTTGATCTACCTCCTACTACTTCAGTAAGACAGCTGTGCACTGCGCTGGGACATACAGGATACTATAGAAAGTTCATCAAGGCATATGCATAGATATCAACACCTATGGAGAAGTTATTAAAGAAATATTGCCAGTTCCAATGGTCAGAGGACTGTCAACAAATCTTTGACACACTGAAACAGAAAATGGACATTGTGCCCATTCTAGTTTTCCCAAATTGGAGTAAGGAATTCCATGTGCATGTCGATGCATCATCTATTGCAGTAGGAGCAGTGTTAGCACAACCAGGAGTAGGAGATATTGACCATATGTTAGCCTTTGCTAACAGGAAGCTCTCTATAGCTGAGATAAATCGCACTACCACTGAAAGAGAAGGTTTAGCCATGGTGTATGCGTTGCAGAAGTTTCATCACTACTTGTTGGGAGGACACTTTAAGATGTTCACTGATCACTCTGCGTTGAAATACCTAGTCAACAAGCCATTGTTGGGGGGAATAATATGAATATGGCTACTATTATTCCAAGAATATGATTTTGAGATTGTGGTCAAACCAGGAAGAATGAACAAGGGTCCTGATCACTTCTCTAGGTTAGAACATGGAGAGGAACCTACCAGTTTGGAGGATACACTACTAGATGCACAATTGTTGGTCATCAAAAAGGTTGATGATCACTTCGCTAAGATAGTTCAGTTCCCGTCAATAGGAATGGCACCTCACGAACATACAATCATTCAGAAGAAACAAATGGTAGTTCAATATGAAGACTTTTCACTTATAGTTGGAAAACTATATAACATGGGACCTGATGAGTTCCTGAGGAGATGCATTATAGAGGTAGAAAGACCATTGATTCTGGCAGAAGCACATGAAGGCATTATAGGAGGACACTATGTAGGGAAATAAACAATGCAGAAGGTTCTTAGAGATGGCCTCTGGTGGCCCACTTTACAGAAAGATGCTAAGGAATACTACAGAGCCTACGATGTATGCCAAAGAGTTGGGAAACCTTCTAGAAGAGATGAGATGCCTTTAGCACCTCAGCTAACTTTGCATGCATTTGAGAAATGGGCAATTGATTTCGATGGACCTATCAACCCACCAGGAAAGCACACAAGAGCTAGATACATCATCACTGTGACTGAGTATTTGACCAGATGGGCAGAAGCAAGAGAAATTAAGGACTATAGTACAAATACAGCTACACAATTCATATTTGATGATATCATAACCAGATTTTGATGCCCGAAGATCCTTATGAGTGATCAAGGTACACATTTTATTAATAAGACTATTGAAACCTTGACTCAGGAATTTGAAGTCCACCATCAGAAGATAACTCCGTACCATCCACAAGCGAATGGTACATTCAAAGCTTTCAATAAGATCTTGGAGACAATGCTGACAAAGATTTGCAGTGTGAACATAGATGATTACGATTTGAGAGTACCAACAATATTATGGGCCTATAGAACCACTTGCAAGAAGCTGACAATGTAGACTCCATTTAAGTTGGTTTATGGTCTAGAAGTAGTCGTACCTATGGAATATTTATTTCCTAGCTTAAGAATTACAACATTTAAAGATATGGATGACATAGGCGATGTGCGAGACAGACTTGCGCAGTTGGTAGAACTGGAAGAAGACATATTCATTGCAAGATTTAACCAGTAGGTACAGAAGGAATGAAAAAAGGCCTACCATGACAGACATATCAAGAAGAAATAATTTAAGCAAGGAGATCTAGTATTGGTATACGACAATAAGTTCATGAAGCATCTAGGGAATTTTAGGACACATTGGCCCCAACCATATGAGGTTTCCGACGTTACAGAAGGAGGAGTTGCACAGTTGAAGACTTTGAAGGGAGAATGGAAGGAAGGTTTGGTAAATGGGAGCCAGCTGAAATTGTACTACGACAACTAGCTGCTTCGCAACTCTCGACAAAAGCATAAGAAGAAGGTTCTAGGTACTAGGTGCAGTTGAAACTGGGTACCAGACACAGAAAAGACAGTCTCCACAAGGAAGGGAGGAACAAAATAGAGAGCACGTGTTTCTCTGCACAGTTTGAAGTCAAAGTGAAACAAAAGGTTCAAACCTGAAGTGCCTCGGGATGAGTCACAGGTGGGTGGTGGGGGCCTGTTGGCCCTTGGTTATGGAATAAAGTGAATATTAAGGAAGTAAGGTGAAGCACGAACTGCATGGAAGGCACATTGACTGATATCAGGTCGAAGTGGTCAAAGAAGAAGAAAAGAAGGAGCGAAGTAAGGGAAAGCTAGTCGTTGAACTAGAATATCGAGGATGACAGATCATAAAAGAAGATAGATCATGCACAACTCAACAAGCAGAAGAAGACGTCAACGAGTTCTTTGGAGCACCTCGCAGGAAAGAAGGAAAGATAGGTTGGCAAATCCTGGGAAGTACAAGTCAAGTTGACCTAGGGTTTTAGACACCTAGGGTTTTGGATCTAGGGTTTTGACACCTAGACATTGGTCATTGTAATGTATAAATAAAGGTCTAGAGGACATGGGATGGGTTGTTGTCGTTATTGTGGATGATCATTGTTGTTGATACTATTGTGTATTGAGAGAGAGAGAAGTGTTGTGTGTGAGAGCATTATGTATTGTAAAGATCTTCAGCTGGGTGCGAAGATCAACCCTGCAACTGGGTGTGCAGGGAGGGGATACAGAGAAGAGAGAGAGATCTGCAATCTAAGTGTGTAGATAGAACTGTATGTTTTCACATAATATATCAAGAAATGCAGTTCTGTGGATGTATCCCTAGGGAGAGAGTGAACCACATATGTCTTGTTTTTCTGTGTGATTGATGTTGTGTTCTTTCTCCTTCTGTTATTCTATTATTGTATCATTGTGTTAGATCTAAGACATAGCTCATGCAGTAGGCCTAAGGGAGATAAAGAATAACTAGATCTCTGTGTGTTGTTCCTTTGATTCCACTTGCATTTCCTCTGGTTGTAGACACCTGTGTCATGCAACCCCCTATCGCTACTTCAAGTGAGACTGCATCTATTTCGCAGGTGTTGTCGAAGGGCCAATAGTTGGGGCTTTGTTGGTGCGTTGTTGAAGCATTTAACCCTCGGTCTGCCCCTGTTCCAACAATGCACAACTTCAAATTGTGGAGTTTTGGTGATGAGTTAAATCACTCACAAGTTGTGGTTCTGCAACCATCCTTAATCATTGATCTTCTTAGAGAATCTTCACAACCTTTGGATCACTTTAAGTGGAAGGATAGGATAAGTGAGGATAAAGGGTTGATAATTTGATTATCCAAATACCCATCATCCTTCAGATCAAACCCGAATTCCTGTCAGCCATAAGATCATTTTAAAGTGGAAGGATAGGATAAGCGAGGTAAAATATCTTAGATCTCATTTATGCGAATTTTCGTCAACCGTTGGATCATTCTAAGTGGAAGGAAATGATAATATAGAAGAGTTTCATCACAGACAGATCGAGCCATCGATCCAAGATCATGATCGACGAACAACATTTAGTTCAGGTATAAATATGCGAGGAGGTTAAGCTCCAGAAAACTCTCACTTCAGATTTTTCAGTTTGAGATTTGAAAAACCCGAAGCCCAGAGAGCCAAAAATCCAAAATTAATAAGGACCATCGGATCTGGAGAACATACGATGACCGTTAGATCAGGGAGATATACGCCAACAAATTATGTCAGCAAATCTCGTCCGCAAGGACATGTGGCAGACTACGTCAGCAAAGGACATATGGGAGATCACATTAGCAAGGATATGTGGTAGACCACATCATTAAACCACGTCAGCAAGGACATGTGGCAGAACATGTCAGCAAGGAAATGAGTCATCTGATATGGAAGATCACTTCGGATGTATTCTCGACTATTGATCATAGTACAGTGGAAGGATAGTGTAAGTTTGAAAAGTTGAAATCTTGAAGTTTTGAAGGGCGAAGTTCCGACAACCATCCATCTCAATGTTTGATTAAATCCTAGACATCAGATTGAACAATGAAAGGATGAGTGTAAGAATCAAATATGACCATTGATTTGTTTCTGTGAAATAAATCGTCCGTTCTGGTTGAAAGGTCAAATACCCGAAGGAGATGAAGATCGTCGAGCTGTAGGAGAACACACATCAACAGATCGTGTACTTTGGTTGGAACACTTCAGGAAAAAGAAAAGGAAGGAAGAGAGTTGAGAGTTGAGATTCCCAAACCCTGGAAACCCTAACTAAATCTCAATCATTCAATTTGAGAAGACCACGTGTCGATAGATCGTGAACTCTAGGTGGAAGCACTGCGAAGAAAGCAAATTTTGAGAATCGAGACTCCTGAAGCCTAAAAGGTGAAAATGATCTCGTCCATCATTTTGGAGGGCCACATGTCACTTGGTCGTTAAGACTAAGGATCGCACGTGGACAGAGGAAAGAAGGCAGGAAAGGAAAATAGATCGGAGTCATTGATCGAAGGAGCACCGTCAAGATCGTGAGATCGACAATTCCATCACATTGCAGGGTCAAAACATGCCTGGGTATTAATTTTTCGTGAGCGGGCTGCAATTGAAACCACAGTTTTTTAGAAAGGACACATGGAGGCTCGTAGTGAATTTTGGGGTGAAAAGTGAGTTTCCCTCAAACCGTCCTTGGACGCGCCTACAATCGTGTGGTCACATGAGATCATTTCCCAAGGTCATATCGAGAAATGGAGCTATCGCTCACTAGACCCAGATCAGGAAGCATCCTTTGAATAGGCATTTGGTCACATCCATGGTCACATCAACGAAGGTTAAGGGAGGAGCTAGCACATCGCTAGGCTCCACCTCAGAATTTCAAGAGTTGGGAGAATCAAGGTGACTTGTAGTAGAAAATCCAAAACACGAAGTCATGAAGTACCTTTTAGATATGCGTCTGATCACATCTCGTGGTCACGTGAAAGGAATGGGCTTATCCAGAAAAGCTAGCACCCATTGTGAAGTTTTCTCAGGAAGGGAAAAGACGCCAAAGGGATGAGCGCGCAGAGGTTCTCTCTGTAACTGCCAGAATAGAGTGATTGTATCTGCCAGAGAATTCGAAGAGCTTCAGGGTGATCGCTAGAGGAGATGAAGAGTCTTGAGGTAACTGCCAGTGGAATGAAGACTCATCATAGATACAATTGATATATGGAAAAGTGTCGAAGACTGTAACTACTAGAGAAGCAAGAGAATCTCAGGATAACGCCTTCTAATGATGAACAGACTCAATATAATCACCAGAGAGGATGAATATCTGTGTAAATGATCTGGAAGAGGACTTGGCATGATAAATATACGCAGAATAGAAAAGAGATGTTTGCTTCTTTTGATAGTTATTCATGCGGGTAGAAGCAGGCTATACGCAGTAGCTGAAGCGCACAGAAGAGGCATAGCACAGAGAATGGAAATGGTGCACAATGCATAAAACGAAGAAGAAATACATCGAAAAGATATCCATATATGAGAGAGGAAGAGAAAGTCAAGGTGTGCATCCAAAGACAGAGCAGAAGAATAGAAATCTCAAGAAGATGCGAGAAGGAAAACACTGATGCAGGAAAAGCAGAGCAGTGTAGCAGAATAGTGATGAGATTGGTAGGTCATTGATAAATATTGTATCACTGTAATAAATTTCAGTAACAAAGATTTATATATTAGCGTGGTAGTGTGGTTCTAGGGAGGAATGTTGTCCTTAGAGTTTCAAGTGGGTGCTTGAACATAGGGAGTTGTAGCTTCCATCTGGTTGCAGCCAAAAAAACTAGGGTGGTAGGGTGGTGCAAGGGAGAACTATTGTTCTCTATTATATAGGTTGGTTCATGTGTAACTGGAATTTGATGGTTTCATCCAGTTGGTGCTAGAACACAAAGGGAGTTGGTGCTTCCTTCTAGTGGGTGCTAGAGAAACCATAGAGTTGGTTCTCTCAGCAAGTTGCTTCTTGTAAAACATAGGTGGTAGCCTTGAAAGGAGTTGGTGCTCATAAGAATGATAATGTACATAAAATAAAGACTACTTATCATATCAAGAAGAAGAGGTTTTCTCCCTTTACGGGTTTCCTCGAGAATATATGTCTATGTGTATTTCATGTGTGTGATTGATGTTGAATACTCTATTGCTTACTTCCTTGAATTATTGTGATCATCATTGAGTGTTTTGTAATGAATTTAAAATGGGCATAATTGTTTAAGCACAGTAACAACTGATTCACCTGCCCCCCCTCTCAGTTGTCTTAGTAATTCCAACAAGACTCGCTATAGATTAGTATATCATCAAAAAATACTAACACAAATTTTCAAATGAAGGGCTTGAAAATGTAATTCATCAACCCTTGGAATGTGGAAGGTACATTCGTAAGGCCAAAAGGCATGACCAAAAACTCATAATGGCCTTCATGAGTTTAGAATGTTGTTTTTGGGATATTTTCTTCCTTCATTATAATCTGATGATACCGTGGACGAAGATCCAAATTTCTGAAGTAGATTGATCCATGTAGTTCATCTAACAATTCTGCAATGATAGGAATGTGAAACTTATCTATAATATCGACCTTGTTGAGATCTCTATAATCTAGACACATACGCCATGAGCCCTCTTCTTGAGTACCATTACCACCGCTGTAGAGTAAGAAATTTGGCTAGGTCTAATAATTCCATCCTCTAACATTTCTTCAACCATGTGCTCTATTCCACTCTTCCGGGCATAAGGGTATTTGTAAGGCCTGATGTTAGGAGGAACACTCCCATGAATTAGGTGAACAGCATGACCATGATTGCAAGTGGGTGGAAGTGATTCAGATTTTATGAGCATAATGAAATGACTACAGATTATTAACAGGTTATTAACACAAAATAATAGAGATACAGTAAAACTGGTTTTCTATTCAATAATGAAATAAGCTAAAACTGTAAAATGCAACAGAAACAAGCCTGCTGGAATGGTGGTGGCTTATCTCTGAGAAGAGATGTGACGGTTGCGCTCATTCGCAAGAAGAGGATTACAATGAGGCTCTGAAGGCCTTTTTACAACAAACAGGAATGCCCAAAACCCTAGACATACAAAAACCTAACCCTAGGAGATGAAGCACCAAAAGTCATGTGGGCCCCGTTTGGGTAAGTTAGTACATTAACTTCCTGGGATCGTAGCTTTTGCATACGATCTCTGTTTTACGCGTATGATAGCACGTTGGAAAGGTATCATCGAGGAGATTCATTATTGGGCCTCAATAATTCCTTTGGATATCATTTAGTTGGGTCGATCCCGAAAAACCTTCATTTAGGCCTCAAAATGGCCCTGGAAGTTAAAACTACTAAAAATAGTAAATTGCCAAAATTGCTAGAAAATTGTTTTGAGCCAATTGGAAAAGGAGGGTGGTCACCGATATCCACCTGGATCAATCCTCCCTCCTTAGGAATCATTGGTCTCCATTGCATTGAGGTCCCCCATCAGATGAGGAAATTTCTGCTGAATCTGGCCCTGGGTGAGCCACTTGCCTTGGTGCAGGAGCTGCCCTGCTTTAACGACTTGATAAAGATGGATCCTTTGTTGTCGAGTGCCCTTGATCTGTGTGTCCACAATATGATCATTGGATTCTTGTTTTATGCAGTCGGGGTTGAGCTCAGTTGGTGTCAGCTATTCTGCTACTTTTGAAGTGTCCAATAATGGTGGGAAATAAGGGTGAAGGAGATCCACGTTGAACACTGGGTGCAAGCCAAGGAAAGGAGGAAGGTTGAGCTGAAAAGAATTATCCCCCATGGCCTTGGTCATGGTGTACGACCCATAATGGAGTGGGTGAAGCTCCCTATGGGGTCCTGTAAGGCGTTCTTTCTGCAAGTGCAACCAAAATTTGTTTCCCACCTGAAACTTATGTGGCACCCGATGTTGATCATGGCGCTGTTTGTACTTGTCATTGGACTTCTGTAGGATATCTTGAACCTCTTGGTGGATGTGCTGGATCCACTCAATGAACCAGGTGGATTTTTCAGCTTCATTTGGAGCAGGAGATGAGTCAGTCGAGGTGACCGCAAGGGGAAGTGCAACATCTATGGGATCTAATGGTTGGAATCCCAACCCCACCTGAAAGGGGTTGTGGTCGGTTGAGCTATGCAGGGATCGGTTGTAGCTATGCTGGACATAGGGAAGACTCTCATCCCATGTGCGAGGGTGCTGTGAATTATACATGCGGAGGATATGCACAATCATTCAATTTATGACCTCGGTTTGGCCATCTGTCTGTGGGTGGAAGGTCGTGGATTTGGTGAGCTTGGTGTCCAGCAGTGACCAGAGGCTCGACCAGAATATGCTCATAAATTGACTGTCCTGATCTGAGACAATGGTTTTTGGGATTCCAAAATGTACCCAGACTCATTCAAAGAAGAGATTGGCAGTGGCCTCTGCTGTGATGTTAGTCTTGCAGGCAAACAAAATCGCCATCTTAGAAAAGCGATCAACAACCACAAAAACACAGTCGTTTCCCTGATTGGTGGATGGGAGTCCCAACACGTAGTCCATTGAGATGGATTCCCATGGCCTGTCAAGAGTCGGAAGAGGGGTGTACAGGCCCTGTTTCTTAGTGGTTGTTTTGGCAATCGTGCAGGCAGTGTAGGACCTGATATACTTACTGACCTCCTGTCGAAGTTTCGGCCAGTAGAAATGTTTTTGTAGCATCTCCACTGTCTTTTCAACACTGAAGTGTCTTGCCACCCAAATGTAGTGGGCTTCCCAGATTAGCTTTGCTCACTCACTTGAGGGAACATAGATATGGCCCAGATGACACAACAACCCATCCTGAATATGGAAATTATCGACAACTGCGTTTTCCCCCAACATTTGGTAGGTGGTGGCAAAGTCTGGGTCTGTCTCGTAGAGTTGGGGCCATCCATAGGTCTCATGGCCGCAAGAGTCTAACACCATGGTGAGTGCCGCGACTGGCGGTCTGCTGAGGAAATCAGCAACCCGATTGGTGTTTCTTGTTTTATACTTGATGTTGAGGTGGAATTGTTGAAAGTATGTGGACCACTTTTGATAGCGGTCATTTTGCAATTTTCCTTGTGTCTGTATGAACTGCAGTGGCTTATGATCAATGTGGATGACTGTCTCCTTCCCAAGAATGTAGTGTCTCCACTGGCGGCAGGCTTGCACAATGGAGTACATTTCTTTGTTGTAAGTAGGGTAATTACGGACAACATCTGATAGTGTCTCACTATGATAGGCCACAAGGTGGTCGTGCTAAGTGAGAACGACACCCATAGCATAGTCGGAAGCATCTGTCTCAATCTCAAACGGTTGTTGTAGGTTTGGGAGTGAAATTACTAGGGTTGATCATAAACGCTACTTCAAATCATCGAATGTTTGTTGTTGGGACCGTCCCTACGCAAATTTCTCCTTACCACCACCCTTGGTTATTTGGCTGAGGTCCAATGCAATATGGGATAATCCCAACACGAACTTGTGGTAGAAATTGGTAAGGCCTAAGAAGCTCCAGAGCTCAGTGAGTGTGGTTGGGGCTGGCCAGTCACAGATGACTTGGATCTTGGTTGGGTCCACATGTACGCCATGCTGATCAACAATGTAGCCTAGGTAATGGACCTTGTCCATGTCGAAGGAGAATTTTTCCAAGTTGGCATATAGCTTGTGCTGTCCCAGGGTGTTCAGAACCTGTTTAATATGCTGCAAGTGTCCGTCCCAAGTCTTGCTGTAAATGAGAATTTCATCAAGATACACCACTACAAAATTATTGGTGAATGGTCACAGGATATCATCCATCAACCTCATGAAAGTGGTTGGCACATTTGTCAAACCAAATGGCATGACCAACCATTCAAAAAGGCCTTCCTTTGACTTGAAGTCGGTCTTCCATACATCTGTCTGTTCTATCAGGACCTGGTGGTAGCCAGACTTCAGATCAATCTTACTGAAGTATTTGTCCCCCATGAGTTGATCAAGGAGGTTGTCGATTTGGGGAATTGGGTACTGGTTTTTGACTATGATTTTATTTAGAGCCCGGTAATCAATGCAGAGGCGCCAGGTTCCATCTTTCTTCTATACCAACACAACTTGGCTCCTGCAAGGTGATGATATGGGACGGATGTGCCCCTTGTGGAGAATCTCTTAGATCTGTCGCTTGATATCCTCATTTTCTAATAGAGAGCAAAGATAGACTGGCCCATTGGGTAGCGATGCATCGGAGGTAAGATCGATGGGGTTCTTGACCTGGTAGTGCAGAGGTACCACGGTAGGTGAGGAGAAGATATCCAAGTATTCTTCCACTACCTTGTCTACTTGCTTTTGTTGTGTGGAGAGGTCGGTCGTAGAGACCCTGGTTGTGGCTGTGATCCTTTTCTTATTCTGAGAGTGAATCACGAAGAAGACAAACTTCCCTGTCTGAGAGATGACCTTCCTGCATTTCTTAGTAGAGATCAAGGAAATAGCACTAGGTGGGACTACCTCGGGTATCGTATACAATTTATTGTTCAAAGTAATAATAACACTACGAGGCCTAGACTCATATACAACATGACGTTTCCATAAATAAGGTTGGCCCAAAAGAACATCACAAACTTCGAGAGGAGAAACATTACACAATACCTTGTCTTTGAAGGGCTTGATGTCGTATGACAGTCGACACTGTTGGCTGATGCAAAGATCGCTTCCTTGGTGGAGCCATCCAATGGTGTAGGGTTGTGGGTGCGGCATTGTCAGCAGGGCTAGCCGCTTGATGACCTCTACTGAGATGAGGTTCTTTTGGCTACTGCTATCAACGATGAAGTGCAGTGGGGTTCCTTTTACCCACATCTGTGAATGGAAGAGGCGCTCTCCTTCTTCTGGATTGTCTGGTTCACTAGGATGGAGCTTGGTGGTAGCAAAGGTGGCACTAGGTTCTGCGTCAATGATCCATCTTCCCCTTTCTGGTTCTGTCTCATAGTCATAATCCACATCTGATTCAGAGGCTTTCACTTCGGCCACCAACGACTGCTTTGAGAGACAGTCAACAGTGTTATGCCAAGGGCTCTTATGGAAGTTGCACCACTTCCCGGTATCTTTCTTTTTCTTTCCGATGTCCTTATTTTCTTGCGTCTTGGACTGGTTGTCTTGATACTTTCCATATTTTCTCTGTCCTTTGTTCTATGGGTTGGTGCCTCCCTTTACTGGCTTTTTTTGTGAGGGGTTCCGAGGCCCAAATTGCTGTGTCTTTTATTTCAGATTCTACTCGATTTTGACGGCATATCGGTAGGCCACACCCAAGAATGAGATGTACAGAAATTCCATTTTGGTCTGGATGTATCTATGCATAGCACCATAGTACTTGAGCACTAGATGTCGCTCCGAATTTTTGATACCCAACTTGGTGCGCAAGGTATGAAAGATATTTGTGAAATCTAACACTGCTTGGTCCCTTTCTTGCCACAGTGTAGTCCATTTGGTATACAGGTCGTCATAACTTCTAACAGGGTAGTATTGTTCCTTAATAACATCCCTGAAGGATTCCCAGGTGGTCATGACTGTAAATAATGAGGGTTCCTCTATTTCCTTTTGCTCACATAAAGTTTCCCACCAATCTTTGACATGGGGAATGACTTTGAGGAGCTCAAAAGTAATCTTTTCTTTATCCGAAAAGTTATGGACAGAAAAATACCCTTCTAGTAGATTCAACCATTTGTCTACAGCATTTACCTCTATCTGACCTTCAAATATAGGAATTTCAAATTTTATTTGTACCTTGAAGGGGGTAGCACCTCCGCTCGAAGAAGATGCGTCGCCTGTTGGTAGTCGTCGAAGGATTTGCGCGAAACTATCCATCATCTCGTTCCTTTTTTGCGTGAGAGATTCCTCAATCAATAGTCTAAAAGGATCTCCTGTCCTGTCATATTTGTTTTCTCCTACCATGAGAGGTCGCTTGGGCATGTGATAGCTTTTGTCCTCAAGAGAAACAAGCTCGAGGCCCAACTCTTTGTACTCCGACCTCATTGGAGACATGCATTAAGACGACAAGGAATAGACTGCTCTGATACCACTGATCCAGATTTTTTGAGAAGAAAAAAATGAATACAGATTATTAACATGTTCTTAACACAAAATAACAGGGATACAGTAAAACTGGTTTTCTATTCAATAATGAAATAAGCTGAAACTGTAAAATGCAGCGGAAACAAGCTTGCTAGAATGGTGGTGGATTATCTTTCAGAAGAGATGTGACGACCGCGCTCATTCGCAAGAAGAAGATTACAATGAGGCTCTAAAGGAATTTTTACAATAAACCAGAATACCAAAAACCCTAGACATCCAAAAACCTAACCCTAGGAGATGAAGCGCCAAAAGTCATGTGGGCCTTGTTTGGGTAAGTCAGTACATTAACTTCCCGAGGTCGTAACTTTTGAATACGATCTCCATTTTAGGCATATGGTAGCCCGTTGGAAAGGTATCATTGAGGAGATTCATTTTGGGGCTTCAATCATGCTTTTGTAAATCATTGAGTTGGGTCAATCCCGAAAAACCTTCATTTAGGCCCTCAAAATGGCCCCAGAAGTTAAAACTGCTAAAAATAGTAAATTTCCAAAAAACTATTTTGAGCCAGTTGGAAAAGGTGGGTGGCCACTGATATCCACTTGGATCAATCCTCCCTCCTTAGGAATCATTGGTCTCCATTGCGTTGAGGTCCCCCATCAGATGAGGAAATTTTTGTTGAATCTGGCCCTGGGTGAGCCACTTGCCTTGGTGTAGGAGCTGCCCTAATTTGATGACTCAATAAAGTTGGATCCTTTGTTGTCAAGTGCCCTTGATGTGTGTGTCCACAATATGATCATTGGATGCTTGTTGTATGTAGTTGGGGTTGAGCTCAGTTGGTGTCAGTTGTTCTGCTACTTCTGAGGTGTCCAATAATGGTGGGAAATAAGGGTGAAGGAGATCTGTGTTGAACATTGGGTGCAGGCCAAGGAAAGGAGGAAGGTTGAGCTAAAAATTGTTATCCCCCACAGCCTTGGTGATGATGTATGGACCATAACAGACTGGGCGAAGCTTCCGATGGGGTCCTGTAAGGTGTTCTTTCTGCAATTGCAACCAAACTTTGTCTCCCACCTGAAACTTATGTGGCACCCGATGTTGATCATGGCGCTGTTTGTACTTGTCATTGGACTTCTGTAGGATATCATGAACCTGTTGGTGGATGTGTTGGATCCGCTCAATGAACCGGGTGTCTTTTTTAGCTTCAACTGGAGCAGAATATTAGTCGGTCGAGGTGACTGCAAGGGGAAGTGCAACATATATGGGTCCCAATGGTTGGAATCCCAACCCCACCTGAAATGGGTTGTGGTCGGTTGAGCTATGCAGGGCTCGGTTGTAGCTATGTTGGACATAGGGAAGACTCTCATCCCATGTGCGAGGGTGTTGTGAATTATACATGTGGAGGATATGCACAATCATTCGATTTACGACCTCAGTTTGGTCATCTGTCTGCGGGTGGAAGGCCATGGATTTGGTGAGCTTGGTGTCCAGCAGTGACCAGAGGCTCGACCAGAATGTGTTGAGAAATCGACTATATCGATATGATACAATGGTTTGTGGGATTCCAAAATGTACCCAGACTCGTTCAAAGAAGAGCTTGGCAATGGCCTCTGCTGTGATGTTCTTCTTCCAGGCAACCAAAATCTCCATCTTAGAAAAGCGATCAACAACCACAAAAACACAGTTGTTTCCCTGCTTGGCGGATGGGAGGCCCAACATGTAGTCCATTGAGATGCATTCCCATGGCCTGTTAGGAGTAGGAAGAGGGGTGTACAGGACCTGTTTCTTAGTGGTCGGTTTGGAAATCACATAGGCAGTGCAGGACTTGATATACCCGCTGACCTCCTGTTGAAGTTTTGGCCAGTAGAAATGTTTTTGTATCATTTCCACTGTCTTTACGACATTGAAGTGTCCTGCCACCTGACTGTAGTGGGATTCCCAGATCATATTTGCTTGCTCACTTGAGGGAACACAAATATGGCCCAGATGACACAACAACCCATCCTGAATATGGAAATTATTGACAACTGCGTTTGCCCCCAACATTTGGTGGGTGGTGGTGAAGTCTAGGTCTATCTCGTAGAGTGGGGGAATCCAGAGGTCTCATGGCCGCAAGAGTCTAGCACCGTGGTGAGTGTCAAGACTGGCAGTCTGTTGAGGAAATCAACAACGCGATTGGTGCTTCCTGTTTTATACTTGATGTTGAGGTGGAATTTTTGCAAGTATGTGGACCACTTTTGATGGCGGTAATTTTGCAATTTTACTTGTGTCTGTATGAACTGTAGTGGCTTATGATCAATGTGGATGACTATCTCCTTCCCAAGAATGTAGTGTCTCCACTTGCGGAAGGCTTGCAAAATGGAGTACATTTCTTTGTCGCAAGTAGGGTACTTATGGACAGCATTTGATAGTGTCTCACTATGGTAGGCCGCGGGGTGGCCGTGCTAAGTGAGAACGACACCCACAGCATAGTCAGAAGCATCTATCTCGATCTTAAAGGGTTGTTGTAGGTATGGAAATGAAAGTACTGGGGCTGAGCACAAACACTACTTCAAATCATCGAATGCTTGTTGTTGGGACCGTCCCCACACAAATTTCTCCTTACAACCACCCCTTCTTATTTGGCTGAGGGCCCATGCAATATGGGAGAATCCTAACACAAACCTGTGGTATAAATTGGCAAGACCCAAGAAGCTCTGGAGCTCGATGAGTGTGGTTGGGGCTAGCCAGTCACGGATGACTTGGATCTTGGATGGGTCCACATGTACGCCATGCTGATCAATGATGTAGTCCAGGTAATGGACCCTGTCCATGCGGAAGGAGAATTTTTCCAATTTGGTGTATAGCTTGTGTTGTCGTAGGGTGTGCAGAACCTATTGAATATGCTGCAAGTGTTCGGCCCAAGTCTTGCTGTAAATGAGAATTTCATCAAGATACACCACTACAAAATTATTGGTGAATGGTTGCACGATATCATTTATCAACCTCATGAAAGTGGATGGCGCATTTGTCAAACCAAATGGCATGACCAACCATTCAAAAAGGCCTTCCTTTGACTTGAAAGCGATCTTCCATACATCTGTTTATTCTATCGGGACCTGGTGATAGCCAGAATTTAGATCAATCTTACTGAAGTATTTGGCCCCTCCGAGTTGATCAAGGAGGTTGTCGATTTGGGGAATTGGGTATTGGTTTTTGACTGTGATTTTATTCAGAGCCCGGTAATCAATGCATAGTTGCCAAGTTCCATATTTCTTCTGTACCAGCACGATTGTGCTCCCGCAAGGTGATGATATGGGACGGATGTTCCCCTTGTGGAGCAGCTCTTGGATCTGTCGCTTGATCTCCTCATTCTCTAACAGAGAGCGACGATAGACTGTCCCATTGGGCAGCGATGCACCGGGAGTCAGATCAATGGGGTGTTGGACCTGGTAGAGTAGAGGTACCCCAGTAGGTGAGGAGAAGATATCCAAGTATTCTTCCACGACCTTATCTAATTATTTCTGTTGTGTGGAGAGGTCAGCTGTAGAGACCCTAAATGTGGTTGTGATCCTTCGCTTATTCTAAGAGTGAATCACGAAGAAGACAAACTTCCCCATCTGAGAGATGACCTTCTTGCATTTCTTAGCAGAGATAAAGGAAATAGCACTAGGTGGGACTGCCTCGAGTATCTAGTACAATTTCCTGTTCAAAGTAATAATAACACTATGAGGCCTAGACTCATATACAACATGACGTTTCCATAAATAAGGTTGGCCCAAAAGAACATCACAAAATTCAAGAGGAGAAACATCACACAATACCTCATCTTTGAAGGGCTTGATGTCGTATGACAGCCGACACTATTGGCTGACGCGGAGATCGCTTCCTTGGCGGAGCCACCCAATGGTGTAGGGTTGTGGGTGCGGCATTGTCGACACGGCCAGCCGCTTGATGACCTCTGCTAAGATGAGGTTCTTCTGGCTACCACTATCAACGATGAAGTGCAGTGGGGTTCCTTTTACCCACATCTATGAATGGAAGAGGTGCTCTCCTTCTTCTGGCTTGTCTGGTTCACCAGGCTGGAGCTTGGTGGTAGAAATGGTGGCACTAGGTTCTGCGTCAATGGTCTGTCTTCCCCTTTCTAGTTCTGGATCAGAGTAAGAATCTGCATCCGATTCAGAAGCTTTCACTTCGGCCACCAATGACTACTTTGAGCGACAATCAACAGTGTTATGCCAAGGGCTCTTATGGAAGTCGCACTACTTCCTGGTATCTTTCTTTGTCTTTCCGGTGTCCTTCTTTGCTTGCGGATTGGACTGGTTGTCCTAATACTGTCAATATTTGTTGTATCCTTTTTTCTATGGGTTGGTGCCGCCCTTTACTGGCTTTTGTTGTGCAGGGTTCCCAAGCCCAAATTGTCACGTCTTTTGTTTGAGCTTCTTCTCGATTTTGACGACATATCAGTAGGCCGCACCCAGGGATGAGATGTACAAAAATTCCATTTTGGTTTGGATGTATCAATGCATAGCACTGCGGTACTTGAGCACCATATTTCACTCTGAATCTTTTATACCCATCTTGGTGTACAAGGTATGGAAGATATTTTTGAAATCTGACACTGCTTGGTCCCTTTCTTACCGCAGTGTAGTCCATTTGGTATACAGGTCGTCATAACTTCCGAAAGGGTAGTATTGTTCCTTAATAGCATCCCTCAAGGATTCCCAGGTAGACGTGACTGTAAATAATGAGGGTTCCTCTGTTTTCTTTTTCTCACAGAAAGTTTCCCACCAATCTTTGACATGGGGAATGACTTTGAGGAGCGCAAAAGTAATCTTTTCTTTATCCGAAAAGTTATGGATAGAAAAATACCCTTCTAGTAGATTCAACCATTTTTCTACAGCATCTGCGTCTATCTGACCTTCAAATATAGGAATATCGAACTTTATTTGTACCTTAAAGGGCGTGGCACCTCCGCTCGAAGAAGATGTGTCGCCTGTTGGTATCCACCGAAGGATTTGCACGAAACTATCCATCAACTCGTTCCTTTGTTGCGTGAGCGATTCCTCAATCAACAGTTTGAAAGGATCTCATGTCCCCTCATATTTATTTTCTCCTACCATGAGAGGTCGCTTGGGCATGCGAGAGCTTTTGTCCTCAAGAGAAACAAGCTCGAGACCCAACTCTTTGTACTCCAACCTCGTTGGGGACATGCATTAAGACGACAAGGAGCAGACCGCTCTGATACCACTGTTCCAGATTTTATGAGCATAACGAAATGCCTGCAGATTATTAATAGGTTCTTAACAAAAAATAATAGAGATATAGTAAAACTGGTTTTCTATTCAATAACGAAATAAGCTGAAACTGTAAAATGCAGCGAAAACAAGCTTGTTGGAATGGTGGCATCTTATCTTCGAGAAGAGATGTGACAGTTGTGCTCATTCGCAAGAAGAAGATTAAAATGAGGCTCTGAAGGAATTTTTACAATAAACAAGAATGCCAAAAACACTAGACATCCAAAAACCTAACCCTAGGATATGAAGCGCCAAAAGTCATGTGGGCCCCGTTTGGGAATTTAGTACATTAACTTCCCGAGGTCGTAACTTTTGCATACGATCTTTGTTTTAGGTGTATGATAGCCCTTTGGAAAGGTATCGTCGAGGAGATTCATTTTGGGGCCTCAATCATGCCTTCGGCTATCATTGAGTTGGGTCGACCCCGAAAATCCTTCATTTAGGCCCTCAAAATGGCCCCGGAAGCTAAAACTACTAAAAATAGTAAATTGCCAAAATTGCTAGAAAATTGTTTTGAGCCAGTTGGAAAAGGTGGGTGGTCACCGATATCCACCTGGATCAGGAAGAAATCTAGGAATATCTTTAAGTACTTTGGAATGCTTATCAATGATCTCTTGGATATCTATGGGAATAGATGGCCTAGATGTTTGAACATATAGTGAGCATAGTTGTGCAATTACACCCTAATTTGCCTTTTTCAATAATTTTGTCATGCCATTAGAGCTTATCACGTTACTGGGTTTCCCTGTGATACCCCTTAACTCAATTTCCTTTCCTTCCAATGAAAATTTCATGAAAAGTTCTTGAAAATTAAAAGCCATTGTTCCCAATTATTGTAACCATTGGACTCCTAGTATGACATTAGCACCTCCCATGGGTATAGAAATCATTGGAATATTCATTACATATTCCCCCATAGTAATATTGATCTTATGGAATATTCCTAAGAAATTGATATTTCCTCCATTTGCAATCATTACTTGAAACTCTGGCGCTGGATATATAAATAAATTGAGAGATTTGGCTAATTTATAGTGAATAAAATTATGAGTACTACTAGAATCAATTAGGACTATTACCTTTTTATTTTTGATATATCCTTCGATATTGAGGGTTTGAGGAGTGTTAATTCTAGCCAATGCATTACATGATATGGTGGGAGTCAACTCTTAAGAAGAAATCTCTTCTACGTTTTCATCTTGAGATGGTTCTTGTTCTTCTTCCCCTTCACAATCTATGTATGATAATTTCTTCTCACCACACTTATGTCCCTTACTGTACTTGTTGTCATGATTAAAACACAAACCTTTTGCTTTTATTTCCTCCAATTGTTGAGGTGTCAACCTTGTAGGTTGAGGTGTTTTAGGATAAGGAAAATTATTCTCTCGATAGATGTTAGGAGTGCTCCTTCTAGTAGCCATATCCATATTTTTACTTTCAACATTTCTTTCCACCTTGAATGCATTCTCCAATGGTTTGGGTTCCCAAAGGAGAACCTCATGTTGAATGTTATCCTTTAAAGTTCCTATGAATACACCAATCAAGTGCTTATTTGGAATATGTGTTACCTTTATATTCAATCTTTGGAAGTTCTCAATGTGCTCCACAACTGAACCCTTTTGCTTGATATTTATCAATTGGTTGAAGAAGGTACTGCTCCTTGTATCCTCATAGTGTGCTATCATTTCTTCCTTGAAAATTGCCCAAGTGACAAGTGATTTGTGAGAAAAAATCCATCGATACCACACAAATTTATTGGGTTCTAAATATAAATATGCAATTCGTACCTTTTGTGTGTGTGACACATCATGTAGATTAAATAAATATTCTATCTGGAGTATCTATGTGATTGCATCCTTGCCATCAAACTTCCTCATATCAATCTTAGGAAAGTGGTTGGTGTTCAAACCAAAGTTGGAGTTTCTTCAGTCTTGATTCATCATCCTTGTGTCATCATCATGAATTTCATGGGATAGATTTTTACTTTAAGGTGGCCTCTCTATTAGGAAATTTTTCAATCCTTCCATGATCTCCCTTTTAAAACTATCCATCTTAGTATCCATTATTTCTTCCAACTTAGCTTCAGTTGAATCCATCATCCCTTGTAGTTCATATTTTGTTACTTCTTTCTTTTGTAAATCATTTATGTCCCTACACATTTATTCACCTTCATCAAGAGTCCAAGCAGGACTGTCTGAATGTTTATTTGGTGTAGAAGTTCCCTTTTTTGGTGGCATGTTCTCCAAGTATCACTGCAAGGTAGGAATTCCTAATTGGATTAGGTAGAGGTCCTCACAAACAAGTGAGGGTTAGGTGTTATAGCTCTTTGATATACGTGCAAGGTACAACAATAGTACTCGGCCCAATATCTTAGGGTACTAACTAAGGAGGCTTGACCATTCCCTTAGCCATATTATCTGACTACCCAGGTACTAGAGAGTGATCTCCCCGAGTGTTGTTCTCAGTGTACTATATCAACAAGATGACCAAAAGATTTACACGATAAGTCTCATAATTCTAGGGGGTCTCTTGATATACACAAGGTATGTGGGAGCTCATATATGTAGTAATTTTTTCTAATGCGCAACCGTTCGAAAGGGGCCTTCTGATATACTCTAGGTACGTGGAAGAACCACACAATCCCTAGGTTGTAGCGCTGACAAGTAACGACAACTCCTACGTTTAGAGATGCTAGAATACATCTGTACCTAAAAATCCCCAAGATTCTCTCAAATTTATGTGATACTACTTTTATGTCACTTTATTATACCTTTTTAATGACCCCAATTGAATCTTATAGTCAAAAGATATGAAAATTTCCAAAAACAAAAATGCACCTTTTAAACCTTGATTTGGAGGTGGTTCTGCTAGACGATCTTTCTTCTATTGTATCTCCAAAATTTTATCCCTTCTAGGTTTGAAATTTTGTTCTGCATTTCTTTGATACGTCTTCTTTGCAATGCCATAGGTCTGATCAAAATTGGATGTGCCAAGTGGAAGTTATGGTAACTTGCCCACACCTTGCTGATGTTTGGCCCTTCCAGGAGAGAGTACTTGTAAAGCATTCCAAGAGCGCAATATATGATATTTGATTCTGAAACTTGCACTAGAAATACTACAGACTGTACACTATTCAAGACAATTGGTATCACTTAATTTAGATACTCACTGAAAAAAATATAACTATTTTACCCAGAACACTTGTTTGAGATTAGTTAATATGACTAGTCAACTACCCTATCTTACACATGGTGTATCCACAAACATAGGATGACATAGAAGATTAAATTTTTATCACTGCTACCTTGATAATTTATATGAATATTATCTGAGTTTCAAGGTGTAAAACATCACATAAAAAATTTATAGCGAAAATTTTGTGATGACTAAATTTAGGATGATTTCATAACCTTATCTTACACAGGCTATATCTCCGAAAGTGTAAATCCTCAAGAGATGAAATTTTAATCCCAGGTACTTTTCATCTACTAAAATCCTCCAAGGAGTTCCTTCTGAAATGCTTTAGAAAAATGTTATAGCGAAAACTCCAAGGTGTCTCAGATGCAACAACGAAACCCCAAGATCTTGAGCTCTAATACCAAATGTTAAGAACCAAATATCAAAATAGCTTAAAAACCTCAGAATAAGTACTCAACGCCTTGAAAAAGAGAGAATTTAAGATAATAAGCCTCTTCGAGGGGGCAACCTCCTTATACACCACATAAATTTGCAAATACAAGATAATTTCAAATGAAAAGGTCTCCTTGGTATATATAGGAGACTAGGAGGTACAATTACAACTAATGGACCCAAGTCAACATAAATAAAATAAAAATACTAATGTAATATGCCCCTATTAAGGGGTAATGATCCACTATTTAGGGATTAACACTCAAATATGAAAAATCATTCCTTGATTCCAGCTATTTTATTTGTGTCAATATGGATATGAGAGTACATAAAGAAATTTGTAGGAACAAGAGTAAACAATATGAAATTCTCCAAAGAAGTGGTATCCCCCTAAGATCTTCTTCAATCTTCATACATAAAAAATACTAACAATCTTATATTAAGATAATATGTATACAATTTGGCCCTAATTAGTTTGGAAAATATATTGGATATCAAACCCATCAAAGAGGAAATGAATAAGCTAATCGAGTTGGATCATGAGCATAACAAAAGAGCCTTGAACCTCATAATTTTTGGTATAAAAGAATAGTAAGATGAGGACACACTATCAATAGTAAAAGAAGAACTAAAAAATAAATAACAAATTGAAGCAAATACCATCATAGAAGCAAAGTAGTTGAGAAAAATGATTGAACATAAAGATAGGTTGATTCGTGTCAAAGTTGTAATGACCATAAATATGGCATACTCAATAAATCTATAAGCTTAAAAGGGTTGAGAATATTTATAAATGAAGACATCATTCCATAATAGCAAGCTCAATTAAGGAAATAAGTTCAAAAAGGTAAAAGAAGCCAGGAAGGAAGACAAATGAGCAATAATTAGAAATCGAAAAGCTATTGTTAGGGATAAAGACTAGAATGATAATAGTAAATAAGAATTTGGAACACATAAATAAAATTATGAAGAATTCCAAATTATCCCGTACTTTCTTAAGTCCAATACACCAATTCAATCTCAGTGGACGTTAATGTCATCATCAATATATTAATAAAGTTCCATAATTAATAATTTATTTTTTAATAAATTTAATAAAGTTTAATGATTTATATTTAAAGTTTAATATATTCAATTAATATTTAAAGTTCAATAAATTTACTTGAATAGTTAAAATAATATGATTGTGAGAGAATACTTAAATGTTAAAGTAACATTTTTGATAAAATTTTAGAAAACTTAAAATAAAATAATTGAAATATTTTCTCATATATTTAAATATAGAAATATAATAATTAAACCCCATACAATTGTTTTGATGTTGAAATAAAAAAAAACTAAAATATTAATTATTAATTATTAAAAATGTAGCTACTTAATAAACTTTAAAGATAAATATTAATAATTAGGTAATGTAAGTGATGTTCGTGAAATAATAGGTAGACTCATAGAATAGCTATTCAATTGTTGAGGAAATAGTGAATATAAATCTTTATATCCACATTAAACATCATTGCTTATATAGTCATGTTTGAGCGAAATATAAATGTGGGTATTTGATAAAGAGGGACTTACATTCAATCCTAGTGAATTTGATGAAATATTTTATGCAAGTAACTTTGAGAAACTATTTCGTATAAATATCTTAAACTGTGATAAAGTTTTAATTTACCCCTGATCCAATCAAACTATGATAAATTTTTAATTTACCTCCGATCCAATAAACTATGATAAAGTTCTAATTTACATCACATCATACAGAGTTTTTCTTCCATGTGATTCATTGTGCCAATTCAAAATTCATATCTTTGTGACAAAGGAAAGATTTCATTAGATTATTTTTTCAAAAAACTTGGCCAAAACTTCATTTTCAAAATGTGTCGACGTTCCAATGTGACGAATATAACCCAATGTTGCAATGTGATGAACAAAACCTGAGGTCACAATGTGATGAACATAGCCTGACATCACAATGTGATGAACATATCCTGACGTCACATTCAAACATAACCTTTCACCAACATCACATTGTGATACAATCCGACATACCTCGACGTCGCACTGTGACAAACATATTCCAATGTCGCAATCACTTGAACATATCCAGACACTACAATTTGATGCAAAAAACCCAACGTGGCAATGTGGCATACAAAACCCTATGTCGCAATGTGACACACAAAACCTAATGTCATAATGTGATGAAGATATCCCAATGTCGCAATGCGACAAACATAACTCAATGTTACAATGTGTTGAACATAGCCCAACATCTTATGTAAAAACCCAATGTCACAATGTGGCATAGGAAACCCTTCATCGCAATGTGGCATACAAAACCCAACATCTCAATGTGATGAACATAGCATGGCATTGCAATGTGACGTTAAAAAGCCAACATTGCATTGTGATGTACAAAATCCAATGTCATAATGTGACAAACATAGCCCAATGTCCCAATGAGATGAACATACCTGACATTTCCCAATGTCACAATGAGACGAACATAACCCATTGTCACAATGTGATGAACATATCCCAACGTCACAATGTGATGAACATATCTTGACATCACAATGTAACAAACAAAACCGAACATTGCAATGTGATGACCATAATTTGACAAACATACCTCAATGTTGCAATGTGACATACAAAACCAAACGTTGTAGTGTGACATACAAAACCCAACGTTGGAATGTGATGAACATAGCTCAATGTCACAATGAGATGAATATAACCTGACATTGCAATGTGATGAAAATAACTTGACGTTGCATTGTGATAGACATATCCCAACATCGCAATGTGACAAACATAACCTAGCATCACAATGTAACGAATAAAACCCGACATTGTAATGTGACAAACATAACCCAATGTCACAATGTAATGAATAAAACCCAACATCGCAATATGACAAACGTAACCCAGCGTCACGATCTAATGAATAAAACCCAACATCACAATGTGATAACCATAGTTTGACATCGTATTGTGATGAACAAAACCTAATGTTGCAATGTGACGACTATAACCCAACGTCACAATGTTACAAACATAACTCAACGTTGCAATGTGTCAAACAAAACCAAACATTGCAATGTGACAAATATAACCTAACATCGTAATGTGACAAACATATCCTGACATGACAATAGAAATTAACCATTCACCAACGTCACATTGTGATGCATGCCAACCATAGTAAACAATAGTCAACCATACTAAAACATAGTCTACCATGGTCAACTAGAGTCAAACATGGTTGCCCATGGTCAACCATATTCAAACATGGTCACCCCTAGTCAACCATAGTCAATCATCATCATACATAGTCAACCGTGATCAATTATTGTAACCCATGGTCAACATGGTCTTCCATAGTCAACCGTTGTCTACCATGGTCAACCATAGTCAACCATACTCATCCATGGTCAAAAGGTAAATTAAATCTTTATTGTAGTCACCCATGTTCAACATGGTCTTCAATAATTATTGTAGATCTTTCTGGAGCTAAATTGTGTCAATAGTTTTGAAACATCCAACGTTTCGAGTGGACACTCCACCCATTATCAAGGATAAAAAAAAACATAATGAATAGAAAAAAGTATGCTCAAAAGTAGAATTTAAAGGGTTAAAATCATAAGGTAGTTGTTGAAAGGAACATTGTGTAAAAAATATCATAAAAGTTTCAAATTAACTAAATAACCATTGGAAATTAACAAATTTTATCGAAGAAAATAAATTAAAATAATAAATGAGTAGGGGGGAGAGTAAGAAATTAAGAGATGTGTATCAATGAGGTTTTAAGACATGGTATGAGAAGTAAAAGGGGGGCAAACCATGAAATACAAGAAATGATCAATATAATTAATTAATAAATAATAACTAGGATAAAGATTAAAGCAAATAAAGAGAATCTCTAATTGAAATCAAAGTTGAATTGAGAAAAAACAAGCTCAGAAGATGTTTCAGTAAGAAAAGGGTTGATACTTAAGGTAAGTAAAAATGTGTAAAAATGGGATCAGATAAAAAAATTATAAATAAAATAAATAGAGGGTAAGAAGAGGATCAGTGATCAAGGTAATGAATGAGAGGTTTCCATGATTGACTAAGTTTGTAGACATCCTCATGATTAAAGTTATTGGGGTGGATTTTGATTTCCATAGCTTCCAGAATGATACAAGAGGAGTAATAGGGTATTGTGGCCAGAATTTTGGTTTGGTCAAAGCAAATTAGATGACTAGATTTGAAGGAGTGTTCAACAATAGGTGACTTGGTGATCCGGTTGTGATTTGTGTCAGCTATGTGTTCTTTGAGTTGAGCTTTAAAGGATCTGTCGGTTTGGCCTATGTATGATTTGCCACGGGAGCAAGAAATTTGGTAGATTCCTAGGCCAAGCATAGGGTCAGATTTTTCCTTCACAATTTTGAAAAGTTGCTTAAGGGTTTTACATGGTTTGAAAAAGGTTTTGATGTTCGCTTTTTCCAGAATTCTTGAAATACGATTAGTGGTACCCTGGATGTAGGGTAGAGAGAGGTGATCAAGGGGAAAGGAGGAAGGTGGATTTTTTGATTTTTCATTGTGTGTTGAGCGAAAGGCTTGGTTGATTTGGGAGAAAGACTAACCACTGGCCAAAAGGGATTTATTTCAAGTGGGCTTTATCTTTCCCAAGGAAATAAGGAGATAAGATTTGCATGGCTTGAGTGACAAAAGTTAAAAAAAGAAAACATATTTTTGGGTTGGATAATGGTGAGAACAGGCATGCAAATATCGATTTGTATGTGTCTTTTTCTTGTACACTTGGTGGATGAGAGAACCATACAAAAGATAGGAGATGAGAACATCCAAAAAGGGAAGATAATTATCCTTTTGCTTTTCCATAGTGAATTGAATATGGGGGGAAATGTTATTAGGATGATCAAAGAAAGTGATCAAGGAGGGATGACCATGAGGCCATATGACGAACAAATCGAAAAAAACATTTGGATTTAAGATGAAAGATGTATTTCATGATTTTTTCCCCTTTTACTTCTCATACCATATCTCTTAAAACCTTATTAGTACGTATCTCTTAATTTCTTGCGCTTTCCCCCACTTTACTCATTTATTATTTTAATTTATTTTCTTCAATAAAATTGGTTAATTTCCAACTGTTATTTAGTTAACTCAAAAAATTTATTATTATTTTTACACAATGGACCTTTCAATGACTACCTTATGATTTGAACCCTTTAAATTCTACTTTTGAGCATACACTTTTCTATTAATTACACTTTTCTTTTATTTAATGATGGGTGGAGTATTCACTTGAAACATTGGGCATTTCAAAACTATCGACACAATTAAGCTCTAGAAATATCTACAATAGTTATGACCAACTGTGAAAACATACACACTCAGATGGTCTTCCATAGTCGACCATACTCTACCATGGTCAGCGATCGTCAACCATGGTTAAGAGGTAAATTAAAACTTTATCATAGTCACCAATGGTCAACATGGTCTTCCATAGTCGACCATGGTCTACCCTAGTCAACCTTAATCAATCATGGTCAACTATAGGAAACCATAGTCAACATTGGTCAACCAGAGTCAACCATGGTCACCATTGTCAAATGTTGTCAACCATGGTGAATTATAGCCTTTCATGGGCAACCATAGACAACCATGTTTAAATGTGCTCATAGATAGTTTACATGATCAACCGTAATTAATATGGTCAAACATAGTCAACCATGGCCATTAACATTCAAACATAGTTAACCATGGTCATCCATGGTTGAAGATAGTCAAACATGGTCACCCATGGTAACACATAGTCAAACATGGTCAACCATGGTCATACATAGTCATCCATGGTCAACATGGTCTTCCATAGTCAACCATGGTAAAACATAGTCAAACATGGTCTACCATGGTCATACATAGTCAACCATGGTCAGCATGGTCTTCCATAGTCAATGATAGTCAACCATAATCAAGAGGTAAATTATAACTTTATCATAGTCACCCATGGTTAACATGGTATTCCATAATTGACCATGATCTACCTTGGTCAACCATACTCAATCATAGTCAACCATAGGCAACCATGGGAAAACATGGCCAACCTTGGTCAACATGATCACCGCTATCAAACATTGTCAAGCTTGGTCAACCATAGTCAACTATGGCCTTTCATTGGCAACAATAGACAACTAGAGTTAAGCATGATCAAACGTGGTCATACATAGTTGACATGGTCAAACATGGTTGACTATACTCAACATGGTGAAACTTAGTCAACCATAGCCAATCATGGTCAACCATAATCAACCATGGTCATTCATTGTTAACCATGGTCAACCATAGTCACCTATGGTTAACATGGTCTTCCATAATTGACCATGGTCAACATGCACAACATGGTCACCTTTGTTAAATGTTGTCAAGCATGGTCTACCATAGTCAACTATAACCTTTCATGGGAAACCATAGTCAACATGGTTAAACATGGTCATACATAATCTACATGGTCAAATGTGGTCAATC
>ML788109.1:203375-232935 GCA_009831015.1 Picea engelmannii
TATATATATATATATATATATATATATATATATATATATATATATATATATATATATATATATATATATATATATATATATATATATATATATATATATATATATATATATGATGACGATGAAGATGATGATTATTAACATTCATTGAGACCAAATTTGATGTATTAGACCTTAAGAAAGTTAAGGAACCAACTTATATCCATCTAAACTAATGATCTATCATGTGCCAAGAGGGATCAAATCCCTCAAAGTGCAAACCTCTTTTTAGAACACAAAACTCGAGGGAAGTTTTGTACCTCAAGGGATTTGGTCCCTATCTGCACATGATAGATCTTGAGTTGAAATTGATCTACGATGGTAATAACAAAGTCCAAAGTAGTAAAACAACTATTGAGCCTTAACAAATTAAGGTATTAACATTATTGTATCTTAAAATTGCATTCTTTTATTATATTGTAATATTTAATATTAATTTATTTTTTTCACGTGATTACACTTTGAGGATTTTAACTTTGTTTTCGTTAAAAAATAAAATTAAAAAATTCAAACTAAACATTAATAACACAATTCACAATGCATTATAATTGAAATAAAAGTTATATATTAAGAAAGCTCAAACAATAGGGAACCCCTTCTCCAATCTCTAACCAACTGACTCAGTTCTTGGACTTTCAGATCTCTCAACCTTGTAGGTCATCTTGTTCTTCTCAAATATGTTTTGCAATCTATGCCAATTTATCTCTTCTCTACGCTAGTGGCCCCTCAAAAAGTGCTACAAGCCATCCAAACACTACAAAGGATATTCCTATGGAAAGGACACAATTCCAATAGTAAATGGGCATTAGTAAATTGGGACAACATCTGTAAGCCTAAGCTCAAAGGAATCCTTAGAATCAAGGATCCTTGCACTCTAAATGAAATAATGGGTGCTAAAATTTGGTGGCGTTGGTTGAAGAACCAGAAGGAGCTTCGGGGTCGACTATGGAAACATAATACTCCCTAAACTAGTTGGAGGCCAAGCTAATCAGATCGAATGACCAAATCCAGGGATCTAACATCTGGAATGCAGACTGGAAAAATAAACCCATCATTCAAGAATACGCTTTTTGGGAAGTAAGGGATGGACATGGAGCTCTTTTTTTTGTGGCAACAAATTCCTCCCTTGAGGACTCATGATAATCTATATACATTGCAGGACCTCATTATGAATCAAGAAAGAAAAAAGGTTGTAGATTTATGGAGGGAGGAGCAATCCCCTTCCCAATGGAGAGAATGGAAATTTACATACATGGAGCTTGGTTTACCGAAAACTTATGATATCACAGCTTGGCAAGAGGAAGCCACTTTAAGAAAAAAATGTATTAGAGAAGGGAAGGACATAATTCACTGGGGAAATTCTCCAAGTGGAACCTTCAACGGTAAAGAAGCCTATAATATCAAAATCAACTCGCACCTACAACCATTGAACAAAATTTGGCATAAATCTAGAAATCAAACTTTTGGCCAAAAATTTCTATCTTTCTATGTCTTCTTGTTTAGAATCGGATCCTAACATGGGATAATTTATGGAAAAAGGATTTATATGGCCTTCCATTTGTCAGTGCCACATGCATCAGGAGGAATCCACTGATCACCTTCTAAATCAATGCCACTTCAGTACAAAAATCTAGGACCAGGTCACCCAAATCATGAGGCAGACGAACTGAGTATGCCATAACATCACAAAAGGTATTACTGATTGGGAATCAACAACATACACTAATCCCATTTTCAACGGGATCTGGTAGCTAGTCCCTGGCTTTGTGGTTTGGAAAATCTGGAAAGAAAGGAATCACGAGATCTTCTCCTCAACACTATCGTCTCCTTCACAAGTTTGGTCTAAATTTTTTGCTAATGTTCAAGAGATAATCAAAGCACAATCTTGGATGGGAGGGGGATTTATCCGATAGCCCAAGTGAAAGAATCATCCTTTCTCACTGGAACCTTAACTTGGATCGCTCCTATCAAATTCACACTCTCCACTTGGTACCTCTGCCTAGATCTACTCCAGAGTCTTGGCATTTCCCTCCTCCTGGATTCCATAAGACGAACTTTGTTAATGCCTCCAAAGGCAACCCTGGGGTCGCGAGCTATTGTGTAGTTATTAGAGACAGTCTTGGGATAATCAAACATATTATGGCAGGCACCTTGAGGTACACTACTAATAACTCTGCATAAATCCGGGGCATTCTCAAAGGAATAGAACTAGATAAAAACTTAGGCCTAACACAACTGATCATTGAAGGGGACTCACAAATAATCATCTCCCTAGACACCAAAATATTGAATATTTCTGATCCGTCCAAAATATCTCCAAGATAGTGCCTCCTGCATTCCCTGGAAACCTTATAGGCTGCTCTTCAGACTAACCTAGTTCTTATACCTTCCCATGTTCGGAGGGAGGCTAAATATGTAGCCGATCATTAATCTAATAAGGGGGTTTCATTTATAGAAGGTGATATAAGTATGAAGGCTACTTTGAGTCCTACTCCACGCATCCTTTAGCAATGTATCAACCTAGAGAGACTAGATCTCCAATCCCTGGATGGGGTGTTAATTGTCCACCGATTGCATTAATGGAGCTCGTCTTCCTCTGTTGCCACATACCCAATATCTCAACCTCCAATGTTTGGCTTTATGAGCTCGTGACACAACATTAAAAAATAATCACCGGGAAATTTCCATCCCTAGCTCAAGGTTTGCAGAGCAATCATATCCATTGCAGCCAACTTCAAGGAATGGTCGTATCTGTTCTTATGGTCGTCTCTCTCCTTTTTATGTCCCAGAACGATGGATTTTTGGTGTTTCAATATGTCATCCTTCCCTCCTTCCTGGTCTTTCCTTGTCACTCTTTGTATTGGTGATCCGAGATATTTTCATTGATGTGACTTATAAATAATTGTATTAAATGAGCATACATTAAAATGCACCATAAAGAAGGAAAATCTCAATAATGAAGAGACATAAGCATCAAATCTAAACACAAAAACTTGATAACGAAGTTCATCCCTAGTGGACTACGTCTCCGAGTCCTTCTCTCAAATGGGTAGGCCTTTTCATTAACTCAACAAAAGAATTTGGAAAAATACAAAAGTATACCACATTCTGGAGTTAAGCTATAGAAGGTTTGCTCGGATTAGAAAACAAACATCACCACTGAATTCATGGCATCGAATTACCCAAAAACGATTGTCTCCATGCCTCGATATGAGTCTGATGCTTCCAGGCCCCTGAGGAATTTCACCTCAGTTTCTGTTCTTGCACCTGTAATTAATTCATGGGAAAAATTCTCAAAAATCATGCCCTGTTCGTACGTCCGCGCCTTGGTCTCACCCCAAACTTTGGAAGAAATCACTTTTTAAATAAAAATTTGGGAGGATGTACCAACATAGTCGTTAGGCTAGTTGGTTGGAAGAGTTATATTAAAAGCACAGTGGTTTGGGGAGGTCCCGGGGTCAAGCCCACGAGCCTCCCCTTTTTGGTTCTTTGTTATAACAACCCCATGTTGGCACTTACCATTGGCAGAGACTTCTATATATGGCGGATAGATAGATATGAAGAAGCTTTAAACTTGGCAGACCAACCAGATTTGGTGGATCTTTCCATTATTTTGGCGTATTTTCATTTATTATATATTTTTTTAGAAATTCGGTTATTGTCCCACATTGGGAATTTCCCTGCTGCCACGTGGAAACCCATGAATGGGCCACATGGCGGCCACTCATTGGCCCACATCACCTTTTTTCACAGTCACTGCCACATCACCTCTTCCTGGTCATCTTTCCATGTCACTGAACATGTGGCTGTACAGTCTACCACGTGGCACCTTTTCATTGGTCCATGGATTTGCCCGAAAAGTCCAAAAATGAGTGACACGTGGCAACCTCTGATGCCGCCATGTCACCATGCTAACGTCAGCATGACACATTTCTCCCTTTGCGTGTGCCACGTACACTGTATGGATGATGATGTCATCCGTACTGGTGTTGACATCAGTAGTACGGATGTTGACTCATCCCTGTTGATTGGGCTAGGTTGACCAAAACTTTGACCATGAATATCTTTTGATCCATAACTCTGTTTGATGATCCGTTTACGTCATTGGAAAGCTTGCGACGTGCTCTTCATGATAATTCCAATTTCACTGAGTTTTGAGGAATTTGAATTTTTTCCCTTTAGACACTCTACTGAGGCCATTTTGAGCTTCCTAAGTTGCTTCTACAAATTTTGAGTTATCCTTGGATCTCTTTTGGATCACACCTTCCCACCGAGAGATTTTTGGACCACCAAAAGCTTTCATCAATTAATAGATAAGTGATGGAAGAGTTCCCTCACCTTTCCCTTCTCAATCCACTTTGCCTTGCTTGGATGTGTGCCCTTTAAGCCCACTTGAAGATAATCAACATCACCCCTGCGTGAAGTCCTCATCCTTTTGTCCAGGATAATATCTTCCTCCAACTCATCCAAGTACTGAGAAGCAAACTCATCAACTGAAGGTATTGAAACTTCCTCACCCTGATTTATGATCAAGGGAGGCTAAATTTTTTTCAAGTTTTCCACATTTACAACTGAGTTGATTTGCATATAAGGTGGAAGGTCTAGACGAAAAGCATTGGTACAACTTTTCTCCAAAATAGTGAAGGGCCCATAACAGATGGAATTGAGTTTATTTCCTTCACCCTTCAATATCTCCTTGTTGATGTGAAGCCATACCTGGTCTCCAACTTGGAAATGATGGTCAACCCTGTGTTTGTCATGTCTATATTTATACTGTGCTTGACATTTCTCCAACTGTTCCCTGACTTCTTGGTGTATCTATTGTATTCTATGAATGAACTTGCGAGCTCTGTCTTCGGTTCTTTCTTCATTTGAATCGACATCTCTCCCATACATCAAGTCCAAAGGAACCTTAGGCAAATACCTAAAACATGTCTCAAAAGGCGAACACTGAGTGGAGGAATGTAAGGATCGATTGTAAGCATTATGTACATAGGGTATATGTTCATCCCATAACTTTGGATGCTTGATGCAGTAGCCTCGAAGCAAAAGTACCAATGTTAGGTTAACAACCTATGTCTATCCGTCGGTCTGTGGATGGAAAGAAATACTCCTCTTCAACTTGGTGTCCATCATTCTCCACAAGCTTGTCCAAAAATCCCCAAGGAATCAAGTATCTCTATCCGAGATAATGGATGTGGGTAACCCAAAGTGAACCCAAACATACTGAAAGAAGAGGTTAGTAGTCTTCTCAACAACGATCTACTTTTTACATGGCATTAAGATACACATCTTGTTGAACCTATCCACTATAACATACAAATAGTCATGACCCCTCTTCAACATTGGTAAACCCCCTACAAAATCCATGGAGATACTTTCCCATGGATGGGATGGAACAAGAAGTGGTGAGTATAGCCCCAATTTTCTATTAGTGGGCTTACAAGTAGAACACATCACACACCCCTTTACATATTTAGTTACAATTGCTTTCATCTGAGGCCAGTAAAAAAACCTATGCAGATGAGCCATAGATTTTCCTACCCCAAAATTCCCAGACACAAGAGAAGTGTGAGCTTCTCATATTAAATGGACTCATATACTTGTAGGAATACATAACTTTCCAAGATGGTAGAGTAGTTTTCCCTGCAGACAATAGTTTTCTACCTTGTTACTTGTACCCTTTTTGTATTTGATTACCAAATGAAATTGTTGAAGAAAACCCATCCATCAGTAATGTCGAGATTGTTGTAGATTGGTTTATGCTTGGAGTTACTGTAAGGGTTGATGATCTATACGTATGATTGTTTCCTTCCCTAACAAACAGTTCTTCCATTTCTTTACGCTTTGAACTAATGCATACAACTCTTTATCATGCGTAGGATAGTTAACAACAACTTGGTTAAAATTTTCAGAGTGGTAATAGATAGGCTTACGATATTGCATCAATACTGCACCCATGGTGTACCCGATGGCATCTGTCTCGATCTCAAAAGGTTGTTGAAGATTTGATAGTGCTAATACTGGTGCGGTACTAATCTTTTCCTTCAAGGTGTCAAAATATTTTTTTTGCTTTCCTCCCCAATGAAAAGTGTTCTTCACACTGGTTAAGGCATGTAAAGGAGCTGGAATAAAAGAGAAGTTTGAAATGAATCTCCTCCAATACTGGAATGCACCTAAGAAGCTCCGTATTTTGGTTACACTTTTTGGCTCAGGCCAATTCACAATTACATCAATCTTGGAAGGATCAATTTTCAATTGTCCTCGTCCTACAATATGACCTAAGTATACAAGTGAAGTCTTACCAAATTCATATTTGGACAATTTTACATACAAATTTTCCCTTTGCAAAGTATCCAATACTTTCTTTACATGCCTTACATGCTCATCCCAAGTCCCACTAAATATAAGAATTTTATCTAAATATACAATCAAAAAATTATATAAAAATGGCCTGAATACATCATTCATCACACACATGAAGGTTGTCAGAGCATTACAAATCCCAAACGACATAACTAACCACTCAAACAATCCTTGTTTGGTTTTAAAGGAAATTTTCCATGCATCTTGTTCTGCAACCCTGATCTGATGGTATCCACTGTGCAAATCCAACTTAGTGAAATAAACATAATTCTTTAATTGATCAAGTAAATCATCTATACGAGGAAGAAGGTATCGATTTTTCACTGTGATTTTATTTAAGGATCAGTAATCGATACACATTCTCCATGTGCCATCCTTCTTTGGTACCATCACGATCAGAGAACCAAAAGGAGATGAGATGGGCATGATGATCCCTTGATCCAATAATCCTTGTCCTTTCTTTTTGATTTCTGTTATCTCTACAACTGACATCCTGTACATGCCCACATTAGGAAGAGGAGAATCCTGCTAAATATGTATTTTATGTTGGATTTCCCTCTTAGGAGGTAATCCATCTGGTTCCTGAAAATATCATCATACTTAGAAACACTATCAACTAATTCTTTCTTATGAGAAGGATCACATCCTTGGAAAGCGTCAGATTTTCCGACATCCTTTTCTGTTACAACCATGAGTACATATATCTTATTAGTGTTTATGAGTCTCTTCATCTGTCCTGCACTAACAAGTGTCATGTTTACCCTCATGTTGTGGGCCCTAAAAATATATTCCACTCCCCCTTTAGTAAGGCGATATTTTTTCTCATGCCGAAAGAAGACTTCTTTTCTATCATAAAGATAAGGACTCCCCAACACTATGCCACATATATCAAGTGATACAACATCCAAATCCACTTCATCAATCAACTTTGAAGCAATAGCAAATTTGACCCTACATTGCTTGGTGACATTAAGTTTTTCTTTATCACATACCCAACCAAGAGGATAAGGTTTTGGATGTGGTTTAGTTTCAAGACCCATCTTTTTGACAAGTGCTTCAGATATCAAGTTTACTTGGGAACCCAGATCAAATAATGTATCTATCTTAGTGTGCTTAGATACAACTCTTATATGAAATAATTCATTCCTCCTTTCATCATCATGAGATTCATTATTGGAATTTGAACTAGCATAAAGGGAATCTTTACCTTGTACTCCAATCATTGTGATATTTTCTTCGTCTCCTGAATCAGAACCAAGATCTTGTTGCACTGTAGCAACAATATTTGTCTTCCCCTTTCCACTGAACTGTTTCGGTCTCTTCTCTAGATGTAGTTTTCAACAATGTTCATCATCGTGACCACTTTTCTTGCAATGAGTGCAAGATGGATTTCCTTCTTCTCTCTTTACAATGGTGGCCTTTTTGTCCTTCCTTTTAAACTTATTAAACTGTTTATGCGAGAGATTGGAAGGTTTCTTTGTGGGATCTTCTTGAACATGCTTTCCCCTGTTCTCAAGGTAAGTGTATTGCACACAAACTTCGTCAAGACTAGTGGGGTTAAACAATAGCAAAGTATGATGAATATAACTATGAAGTGCGCCAATATACTTCATTAAAGTTTCATAAGAACCCAAAGGAATGTTTAATGCAAGAGATTTCTTCCTAAATTCTTCTGTGAAACTTTGTACAGTTTGACCTTTACTTTGTCTTAAATTTTTCCATTCCATCATTGCTTTATGTAAATAACCCAATGGATAAAATTGCTTCCTTATCGCTGATTTAAATTCCAACCACGAGGAAAGAAGATTACCACACTTACTTATGTCTTGAAGTTTTATTTGCCACCATACGAGAGTGGTTCCTTCCAACTGAAGAGAAGCCAATTTCACTTTAACTTCCTCTTCATCAATTTGTTGAACACGACATTATACTTCAACCTGCCAGATCTAATTATCTATATTTTTTAGGATTAGCATCTCCATTAAACATCGGTAAAGAAAATTTTACATCAAGCTTTAATAATTCCTTCTTAAAAAAAAATTATGGCTAGAATTATGAGAATGATGAGAATGCTCAGAGGAAGAAGAGCTAGAACTTGATGGTGAAGATGGAGGCTCAAGAGGGTCTCCTCCAACCACTTGATTGAATGAAGCATTATCATCTGCTTGTGCTTCCTTTTTCTTACCTTTCTTCTTCATCCTCTTCTCGTAGTCTCCATACATTCACTCGACCATTTCTAACATGTGATAAAAGACCATATGGAATTTTTTCTCTTGTTCATCACGCTTGTCCTGTTCGGCCATTTTCTTCCTTCGGGATGCACGACCAACTTTGATATTGAAATTATTAAGACTTATTTCACCCTGCTTATGCTTGGCCCTAGTAAGCATTCACACTCAACAATTCAAGTCAAATATGGTTGCTCTGATACCAACATGATCTGGGATCTTTTCATCGATGTGACTTATAAAGAATTGTGTTAAATGAGCATAAATTAAAATGCACCATAAAGAAGGAAAAACTCAATAATGAAGAGACATAAGCATCAAATATGAACACAAAAACTTGATAACAGAGTTCATCCCTGGTGGACTACGTCTCCGAGTCCTGCTCTCAAATGGGTAGGCGTTTTCATTAACTCAACAAAAGAATTTGGCAAAATACATAAGTATACCTCATTCTGGAGTTAATCTGCAGAAGCTTACTCAGATCAAAAAACAAACATCACCATTGAATTCATGGTATCGAATTACCCAAAAACGATCGTCTCCACACCTTGATCCGAGTCTGGCACTTCCGGGCCCTTGAGGAATTTCACCTCGATTTTTGTGCCTTCACCTGCAATTAATTCATGGGAAAAATTATCGAAAATCATGCCCTGTGCGTACGACCGCGCCTTGGTCTCACCCTAAACTTTGGCAGAAATCACTTTTTAAATAAAAATTTGGGTGGATGTACTAACATATCCATTAGGATAGTTGGTTGGCAGAGTTATATTAAAAGCATAGTGGTTTGGATAGGTCCCGGGGTCAAGCTCGCGGGCCTCGCCAAACTCCGAATTAGAGCTTAGAGAAAACTAGCTCATCCCTTTATCCTCCGACGATGTGACCTCCAACTATGACTTGGAGCCCAACTCCCCAAATACTTCATGACTTCTCACTTCGCAAATACCGAAAGCCAGCTCACCTCCTTTCTTTCGAACCCCGAACTCTGATTTCTACCCATGCTAGATCGACGGTCCATGTTTCTCGTGATCCAATGGTCCAGATCTACTCTCCGTGAATAGGAATTTCGTGTTCCCTGGTGTTGGAATATGGCTCTCTCCTTCGAACCTCCGACTCCCAACTTCCCGATTTCTGAAACCTCTTTCCCATGAAAGAAATCGACGGTTCTATCTATTCTGAGCTTGTGAGTGTTGAAAGACTCTCGCCCTTATCCTTCCCGCAGATCTACTAGATCCAATGGTCCACGAAAATTGATGTTTTTTCCCCTTAAGGAATTCCAACCGTCCATCGAGGTTCTCGATGGTTTCTCATCAAATGACTCGACGTCAACCCTCCTGAGCTTAATTCCATGAGGTGACTTCAAACCTCGTCTTTCCTCTGAACTTCTCAAAGTCTCTATCCTTCCTGAGCTTGATCCTTGCTACAAAACTCAAGGATTCTAAGGAATCCTTCACGCACTCCTTGTGGCTTCCACAACAATCTTTGGTTATTCGAAAAATCCAACTTCACTCACTCCTTGCGACAGAAGTTATTCAACTACTCACTAGGGTTGGAAAAGTCTATGACTCTCCTCAGCCTGCGCACGCCTTGCATGGATATGTAATCTACCTACACTTCTACTGGTATAAGTTAACGTTATCTCTCCTGAGATTTCTGAGATAAAAATCAGAATCTTGTCAATGCACTCCTTGCGGACCTTCACTGCACTCCTTGTAGGAATTCTCAGGAAGAGAAACAATTGAAACTCATAGTCTCCTCACATACTTCATACATTCAACATGAAATCACATACATATGGCATTGAAAGAAATGCATAACAAAGAATATAAGCAAGTTCTAAACATACCATTCAATAGATACACACAACATTCATAATACACCATGAAATTGGATCAAGGAATTCTTATATTAATTCAAGTGCTTATGTACATGGTTCAATGGAAACAACTATCTTCTTATACAACTTCTACAGTCTTTGTTCTTCTCTGCTCTCCTATTCTCTCTTTCTCTCTTACAATGAGAATGATAATACAATACATCTACGAGGGAGTCTTCTTGAGTTTTTCCCTCCTACAACCTTAAGATATCTTATCGAAATTAAAGACTACAACTACTTTACATTTATTACAATAAATGTCCACAACCGACAGATCAGAGAGAACGCTCAAGATCTGTATTACAATCCCCAAAACATTAAAAACAATTACATCCTTCCATATATTACATTAATGTGTTTTCTTTTTGAAATTCAAAAATGTCTTCAAAATGTGCGTTGGTGTATATCTAGTTTTCCTCCACTCGCGCTTAGCTGACGATGCTCTTGCATCATACTCCTCTAGCTGAAACAATTCATGGACTCTTGTCCATGAGCCCCTGAACTGTCTGTCCATGTTTCTAGATATCTACTTCACTCTCCCAACTAGCATCTTCAATCAGGTGTCCCTTCCACTCTACCAAATATTCAAAATATGTATTCTTTCGGGTCTTCTTACTAACTATCTAATCAATGATCTTTTCCATCTGCGGATTTTCAGCTATAGACATCTGTTTGACCCAATGAATTTCCTTCTAATCCTATGCTCCCCTCACCTCATATGCTCTGTAAGGATACATATCTTCTACATTGAATATGGGTGATATGCCCACATCATCTGGCAATTCTATCTCATAAGAATTTTCCTCAAACTTTCGTAAAATTTTACACGGTCCTATCTTTTTCATCTTCGGTTTATTATATGTTCCCCTTGGGAACCTTTGTTTTCTGAGATGTGCCAAAACTAAATCTCCCACTTCGAATTGAATCTCTCTCCTGTGTTTATCTGCTTTGCGCTTGTATTCTTGGTTGGAACTCTGCAACTGCTCTTTAATCTTGTTGTGGAGCTCCCTCATCTCTGTTGCAAAATCTTCCACTCCGTCACTTCTGAACTCACTCTACTCTAAGTCTCTCAACTCAGATACTCCTCTCGGTTGAATTCCATACATTATCCGAAATGGGATCCTTCTTGTACTCCTATTAGGAGAGTCATTATATGAAAATTTCGCTTGTGGAAGAATTTGATCCCACTGACTGTGATGTTCAGTTACTAAACTCCTTAATAAGTCCCCCAAACTTTGATTTACTACCTCAATCTGTCCATCTGTCTAAGGGTTATATGCTGAGCTAAAAGATAAATTTGTCCCCAACTTCTTCCATAGTTTCCTCCAGAAATGACCAACAAATTTGGTATCTCTATCTGAAACAATACTCTTGGGTAAACCATGAAGTCAAACAACTTCTTTGAAAAATAGATTTGCAACGTGTGTTGCATCATTGGTTTTTTGACATGGAATAAAATGTGCCATTTTGGAAAATCTATCGACTACCACAAATATGGAATCACACCCTCTCTACGTCTTTGGCAGTCCCAACACAAAATCCATGTTTACCACGTCCCATGACCTCTCTGGTATTGGAAATGGTTGATACAACCCAGTATTTTGTCTTTTCCCCTTTGCATGCTGGTAGATTCTACATATGTTGACAAATTTCCTCACATCTATCCTCATTCTTGGCCAATAATACAAACTGTTCAATTGCAAAAATGTTTTGTCATGGATGAAATGTCCATCCAATCCCCTATTATGCTTTTCCTTCAAAAGGTTTTCTCGCATAGAACTCTTTGGGATACACAACTGATTCCCTTTGAATAATAGTCCATCCTGGATTAAATATGCAATCCATTGGCTTCTATCACTCAGAACATGATTCTCACATGCTTCATAACCATCTTTGAAATATGAATCATCTCTATACATTTCCTTAAGTCTATCAAAACCTAAGGTCTTCACTTGAAACTCCTGCAGAATCAATCATTTCCTGCTCAATGCATCAAAAACCTTGTTAGCATTTCCAGAAATGTGCTTTATAACAAAAGTAAAATTCTGCATGAACTCAACCCATTTTGCATGTTTCTGGTTTAGTTTCTCCTGTCTGGTTATAAACTATAAGGCCTGATTGTCACTATAAAAAACAAACTCTTTTGGAATCAAGTAGTGCCTCCATTTCTTCAGCGCTTGTATGACTGGATACAATTCTTTATCATAAGTGGATTAATTCTTCTTGGCCTCATTCAATTTCTCACTGAAGTATGCAAATGGTTTATTGTCTTGACTTAAGACTGCTCCAATCGCAAATCCACTTGCGTCACATCTCACTTGAAATGTCTTACTAAAATATGGCAGAACCATAACTGGTTGTTCAGTTATATTATCTTTCAACAACTTGAAACTCTTCTCTTTCTCCTCTGTCCAATGAAAAGATTTATGTCTTTTCTTGACTGTGTCCATCATTGGTGCACAAATTCCACTAAAACTTATGATGAACTTCCTGTAAAAACTGGCTAGTCCATGGAAGCTTTTGACTTCAAAGATATTCCTTGGTGACGACCATTCTTTGATTGCTTTTACCTTCTCCGGATGCATCTTCAACTCATTTGAAGAGATCAAAAAACCTAAATAAATAAGCTCTATCTTCATGAAAGACAAATTCTTTAGATTTATCAGCAACTTCTCTTGCTGCAAGCTCCTCATCACTGAAGTTAAATGTCTCAAATGTTCCTCCTCAGTCTTACTGAAGATCAGTATATCATCAAGATATACAATTACAAACTTTCCAATGAAATCTTTCAATACTTCATTCATTAATCTCATAAAAGTACTTGGAGCATTCTTCAAACCAAATGGAATGACAAGCCATTCATACAATCCTTCATTTGTCTTGAATGTTGTCATCCATTCATCTCCTTCCCTCATTCTAATATGATGATATCCTCTTTTCAAATCAATTTTTGAAAAAAACTTTTCCCCACTCAAGCAATCCATCAAGATATCCATTATGGGTAAAGGAAATCTATACCTGATGGTGATTTTGTTTATAGCCCTCGAGTCTGTACACATTCTCCATCCACCATCCTTCTTCGGACTTAACACTATTGGTACAATGCATGGACTCAAGCTTTCTCTGATCAACCCTTTGTTCATCAAATCCTGGACTTGCTTCTTAACCTCTTCATTATCCTACAACATCAAATCGTACACGAATTTGTTTGTTAAACTCCCTCCTGGTATAAGTTCAATGCAATGGATTATACTCCTGATGGGCGACAATGAACAAGGTAAATCGTCCACCACTATATCAATGAAATTCTCTAGCAGTTCCTGAATTTCCTCAGGTAGATCATCTATTGAAGTACTGGTCAAGATGACTCTAGGTTTTCTTACCACAACAAACTGCATTTCTTGATCTTTCTTGACTTCATCAAGAAGTTCCTTCCCACTCATGAGAAGTATAGTATTGTTTGCTTCTACCTTCACCTTCTTGTCTTCAATTGGTAACAACATATGCATCCTACCATTCTTTTCCAAGTTTTAAGTATTCTTTCTTCCGTCATGAATAACATTTATGTCATATTTCCATGGCCTCCCCAACAAAATATGACAGACATCCATGGGAATTACATCACATAATATCTCATCTCTATAACCCCCTATCTTAAATTCAACTAAACACTATTTAGTGATGGTTACTTGATGTCCTTTTTGCAACCATGAAACTTTATATGGGCTTGGATGTTCAATTGTCTCCAATTCCAAATTCTCCACCATCTTTGTGGATACTAAATTATTCGTGCTTCCACTGTCAACTATCACCTTGCATACCCTATCTTTGGTTTTGCAAGCATTCCTAAACAAATTGTTCCTCTAGACTAGATTTTCCATCTCTTTCTCTGGCTTCAAGAGAATCTTCCTCGTCATCAAGGATCTTCCACCTTATGCATATTTTTCCTCAACATTTCACCTTTGTGCTTTTGAAATGTGAGCTTCACCTCCTCCATCTCTTTTTCTATCGAGACATTCCCAAGATTTGTGTCTGATATTTCCACAGATAAAAGACTTTACTTCACCTCCTCTACCTCTTCCTCTTCCTCTTACTTGATGAAAAGTGTTCCTATCGGCATATTGTCTTCCTTGCGAACTTCCTTCCCTTTCTGGGTGGTTATGTGGTTTCTTCTCTTCATCCTATGGCTTCTGTACTCTATCCTGGGCAATTTCTTTGCCTCTACTTTGACTTCTACCTCTTCCCCTTTGATCTTGCTTTCAGGCCAATTTTTCTTCTGCCTTCAAAGCAACTTGATAAGCATCTTCCACATTTTTTATTGTCACCATGCTCATCTCGTCTTGAATCTCATATCTTAGGCCATTCATATATTTGGAAACCTTTTCATCATCACTCTCACGATGACCATCTCTGATGTTTAACCTATAAAACTCCTATGTATACACCTTCACTGTCATCCCTTTTTGTCTCAAATTCTGCATTATTCGAAACATATTGATTTGATAATCTTTGGGTATGAATTTGGCTATCATCTTCGCTACCATTCTGTCCCATTTTTTAATTCTTTGTTTTCCCTTGCAATTCCTATCAGCCTACAGTTCATCCCACCACAAAGCTACATGTCCTTCTAGTCTTGTGACAACGTGCTTAACTTTATTATATTCTTCAACATCCTCATAGTCAAAGTACTTATCTAGAGCTCTAAACCAATCTAGGAGCTCCTCAATGTCCAAGTCTCCTTCATACATCGGGATCTCCAATTTTTCTCTGGCACTTATTCTTGCAACAACTTTAAATAGACGTTCCTATGCAACATCTTCAGCTATAGCTTCTTCTTCTCCTTCTTCGTTCTCAATTTTTGCCTCATTGATATCTCTAGTATCAGGTGTTCGTATCTGTGTTGTCTCCATAGAATATAATCGAGCACAGAGTTCTCTCATTTCCCTTTCCATGACTGGATCGGGTAAAGTTCTTTCTGGACGTCTCCTTAGCGACACTATTTCAAATTCTACCACACAGAATTTAAATCACAATTGTCCTCTGTCTTCTCTTGCGTATAGAAAACAATAGTTGTAAGCTTTGATACCACCTAACGCAAAGCCCCTTCCTCAACAGGGTCTGTTGACCTCCCGATCTATGGATCTTCCTCTATTCCCAAGTTGAAGCAACTCTCCAGGTCCCTACTGGAACCTCCACGAAAAAAAATCCACATGTCCTTTTTATGAAACTACACCTGTGTGAATAAGAACTAGGAGTAAGTTTCTTCTCCACATGACCACTATTTGTGACCACGAACCTAACCAAAAGACGCTTCGTGACTTCGTGACCTCCGGTGTTCTACTACGAGTCTCCTCGACTCTTCCAATCACCGACCTATGAATTAGAGCTTAGTGAACGCTAGCTCCTCCCTTTATCCTCCGATGATGTGACCTACAGCTATGAATTGGAGCCCAAATCCCGAAATACTTTGGGACTTCTCACTTTGCAAATACCGAAAGCTAGCTCACCTCCTCTCTTTTGAACCCCGAACTCCGAGTTCTACCCGTGCTAGATCGACAGTCCACATTTCCCGTGATCCAATGGTCTAGATATACTCTCTGGGAATCAGAATTTTGTGTTCCTTGGTGTTGGAATATGGCTCTCTCCTTCAAACCTCCGACTCCCGACTTCCCGATTTCTGAAACTTTTTTCCCATGAAAGAAATCCATGGTTCTATCTCTCCTGATATTACGAGTGTTGAAAGACTCTCTCCCTTATCCTTCCCACATATCTACTAGATCCAAGGGTCCACGGAAATCTACATTTTTTCCCTTTAGGAATTCCAACCGTCCATCGAGGTTCTCGATGGTTTCTCCTCAAATGAATTGGCGTTAACCCTCCTGAGATTAATTCCATGAGGTGACTTCAAACCTTGTCTTTCCTCTGAACTTCTCCCAGTCTCTATCCCTCTTAATCTTGATCCTTGCTACAAAACTCAAGGATTATAATGAATCCTACACACACTCCTTGCGGCTTCCACAACAACCTCTGGTTATTCGACAACTCCAACTTCATGCACTCCTTGTGAAAAAAGTTATTCAACCGCTCACTTGGTTTGGAAAAGTCTATGACTCTCCTCACCCCGTGCACTCCTTGCATGGCTCTGTGCTCTACCTGCACTTCTACTGGTATAAGTTAACGTTATCTCTCTTGACTCCTGAGCTTTATGAGATAAACTCATAATCTTATCAACGCACTCCTTACAGACCTTCACTGCACTCCTTGCAGGAATTCTCAGGAAGAGAAACAATTGAAACTCATACTCTCTTCATAGAATTCATACATTCAACATGAAATCACATACATATGGCATTGAAACAAATGCATAATAGAGAATATAAGAAAGTTGTAAACATGCCATTCAATAGATACACACAACATTCATAATAAACCATGAAATTGGATCAAAGCATTCTTATATTAATTCAAGTGCTTATGTACATGGTTCAATAGCAACAACTCTCTGCTTATACAACTTCTACAGTCTCTGTTCTTCTCTGCTCTCCTATGCTATCTTGCTCTCTTTCAATGAGAATGATAATACAATACATCTACAAGGGAGTCTTCTTGAGTTTTTCCCTCCTACAGCCTTAAGATATCTTATCAAAATTAATGACTACAACTACTTTACATTTATTACAATAAATGTCCACAACCAACAGATGAGAGAGAACGCTCAAGATATGTATTGCAATCCCCAAAACATTAAAAGAAATTACATCCTTCCAGTTATTACATTAATGTGTTTTCTTTTTCAAATTAAAAAATGTCTTCAAAATGCGTGCTGGTGTATATCCAGTTGTCCTCCACTTGTGCTTAGTTGGTGATGCTCCTGCGTCACTATGAATTTATGGGAAGAATCATGCATGACAACAATGTATGTTCAGAACAAGAGTCCTCATCATATCTTGAAGAACATTAATCCAAAAGAATCCTTCACCTGAGTGAAGCCTGAGATTGGACACTTCAGGATATTTGGGTTCCCAGTATATTTTCATGTACCCAAAGAGAAGAGATCCAAGCTAGAACCTTCATGAACAAAGGGAACATTTGTAGGATACAATGAATCCTCAAAATCATATCGGATCTACATTCCTAGTCAAAGACAGATTGAAATAAGCAGAGATGTTACTTTTGAAGAAGAGATAGCGTTCCAAAGATCCAAAGAATCTCAGATAGAAATTGATAGTGAGACAATGCCTTCTCCCCCTTCAACAGTTGAGAGGGAGACAAACATTATTCCAGTTGATCCAGTTTCTCCAGTTGATCCAGTTGTTCCAACCAATCCCATTTCTCCAATCAACATGCCCATAGATATTACAGTAGGACATAAAAGGCCAGCTTGGGCCTGACAAACTCTACAGGAAGCAGAGGGACATACAACCCATCAAGGGACAACCAGAGAGAGAAAGAGACCAAAGATATTCTCAAGCTACCTTTCAGCCATGAATCACATCATTGACTCCTAGCCTTCTTGTCATGGAGAAGCTTTAGGTGAACATGTATGGAAAGATGCCATGACAAACGAATATCAGTGTATATTGAAAAATGATGTATGGGATATTGTTCTGAGACCAAAGGGAAAGTTTGTAGTGACTTCCAAATGGATTTATAAAATCAAACATGCAACTGATGGTAGCATCGATAAATACAAAGCGATATTTGTAGCTAGAGGGTTCTCACAAGTAGAGGGAGTTGACTACGATGAGACATTTGCTCCAGTAGCCCGATACACTTCCATCAGTTCTATCATTGCACTAGCTACTTCCATGGGTCGGAAGCTACATGAGATGGATGTAAAGACAATATTTCTCAATGGTGAAATTGAGGAAGAATTATATATCGAGAAGCTAGAAGGATTTTTTATACACAACGAAAGATCTCATGTGTGCAGGTTGAAGAAAGCCCTGTATGGACTAAAGCAAGCACCACGTGATTTGTACTAGAAAATGGATGGATTTCTGATGAGTTTGGGCTTCAACAAAAGTGTTGTTGATCCAAAACTATATTATGACATTGATGGAAATGAGTGCTTGATATTGGTCCTATATGTGGATGACCTTTTCCTCATCGGTTTAGAGAGACTCATTGCTGAATGCAAACAAGCCTTGAAAACTAAATTTGAGATGAAGGATTTCGGCTTGATGCATTACTTCTTGGGACTACAAGTATGGAAGAGGACAGACAAAATTTTCCCGATTCAAGAAAAATATACTATGGAGATATTGAAAAAGTTCGGTATGAAAGAATGAAAATCCATGCCTACACCCATGGTGATGGATTTGAAGAAGATGAGTGATGTTGATTCTGGAGAGATTGATCCACACTTGTACAGACAGTTGATTGGATCACTGAAGTATCTGGTTAACACCAGACCTGATATATGTTATGCATTGAATGTGCTTAGCCAATTCATGAGCCAATCGAGACAGACTCACTAGATAGATGCAAAACATGTATTGAGATACCTATGAGGCATAGTTGGTTATGGCCTAAGATATGCCTCCAGTGTAGACTTGAGCCTGGAGGGATATGCCGATGCAGATTGGGCAGGGAGTACAGTGGACCGAAAGAGCACCTCTGGTTGTTTCTTTACTTTAGGATCTGCCATGGTTTCCTAGTGTAGTAGAAAACAGAGCTATGTGGCATTGAGTACTGCAGAGGAAGAGTACCTTGCATTGAGTGTGGTAGTCCACGAAACAGTGTGGCTTCACGAACTTCTGACTGATTTATTCGATCATGAAATGGATCCTACTACTATTCATTGTGATAACCAGAGCTGTGTGAAGCTCTCTGAGAACCCTGTGTTTCATGATAGATCGAAACACATCAAGATAAAATATCACTATATTAGAGACATGGTGCCGAGGAAGACAGTACATGTGCAGTACCTTCCTACCCATGAGTAGATCACATATATCTTCACCAAACCGCTTGCCAAGATGAAGTTCGAGTACTTCCGTGAGAGACTTGGCCTGGTGGAGAATGTCTCCCTAGCCGAGAGGGAGTGTTGATGATTACAACTGCGTGAGACATCCTCCAAGACATAGACTGAGTGAATCGACTTGAGAGAGCACCCATGAGTTGGGTGTGCCCATGAGATGGGTGTGTGGTTCCTCTCTGAGACGAAGATGGAATGTTGTGTGCCCTTATGTAGGGAAGCCCATGAGTTGGGAGTATCATTATGAGACAGAGATGAAACGATGTATTGGCCTCCTCTGTGCAGAGAATTGAGATGATGTGATACTCTTGATGATTCTCCTGTGTAATGCAGTGAGAAATAATATCTGTTGAGTTGGATGTGCCTATGGCTGAGCATAGGTGAACATGATCCTAGTGGTTGAGCACTAGTGAGTGTGGTTCTCTTGTGAGACGCAGTGAGATAGAGATGTGGACATCCTTGTGGTTGAGCAAAGATGGATGTGCCCCTAGTGGTTGAGCACTAGTGGGTGTATGAGATCTCTTGATATATTGTACAAGAGTCAGACTTACCTGTAACCCTATTTGTGATGTAAAGGGTATAGGTCGGCCCCACCATAAAGTGAAAGATAATTTATGTAAAATATAATTAATATGGTAATTATTAATTATATTATAAGTTATTAAGGTCGGCCCTATTGTGCCAATAGACACTATTGTTGACAGGTTCAGTATAATATAAATAAAGGTAAAATTCCCCATTGAGGAATCATAACACAAGTGTGAGTTTGGAAATTTCAGCAAACACTTGCTCTTGGGAAAAGTGTGCACCTCTCTTGGGCGCTAGTCTTCTAGGGTTTGAGAATCACCCTTTTGTGTGATAGTTCTTTATCGTGGTGGAGGTCTTTCTCTTGAAGAATATAGCAAAGGATTGGTTGGGTTTTATTCCCTTGTTGAGAAGGGTTTCCCATGATACTTCTTATGTACTTGTGCATGGTGTTTCTTCTTATGATCTTGGTTGCTGCAACGAATTGTTTATGGTTTAAGTAAAATGCTAAAAATGGAATGAACTTCATGCTTAAGCCTAGCTTGTTGAAAAATCAACAGGTATGTCTACTGAAGCAAGCAACCGAGTAGTGAACCAAATATGAAATAAAGCCATTATTTTTTTATGTCTATTGGTCATTAGATGTAGGGAGCATTATTTATTTAAACAGAGATATGTTTTGATGAATTAGACAAGCCATAGGCCTATCGTTTACAAATCATCAACCATCTTTATTGATGTATTTCCATCTTGTTAACAAGTATTTTTATAATATTCCCAACTTGATTACCCTTGTTCATTAAATAAAATTCCCATATCTCCATGAATGTCCATAGCATAAGCTATGCAATCCTATTAGGATTATTTAAGCCTCATGATACTCATGTTTCCATCCTAATGGCCATATTCCAAGTGCAGAGCACCTTGGAGATCATGCACGTACATTTTTTTTGTCATCTTAATCTCGGAGGCTCTGTTCTTCTAATTTTCTCTAACAACTAGAAGTACCTTTCTAGAAAGTGAATTTCTAGTTCTATTATCCTCTAGAATATCTTTCCAATAACTATACTATTGTCCCATTTTGAGTTTGGAGCTAAAAGTTACTAGAGGTTCACTACTCTTACCCACTTTTTGAACTTTTTAATGTTGCAATCAAGGCTAGGGACCCTCTTCTGCCACCTATAGAAGAAAAACTTGAAAGAACTAGTAAAACATTTATATCAAATGTTGATAGCAATTATGATTGTGAACACTCAACAACATTTAGCTCAATGATTTGATACTTTGATAATCTTATGTGTATATTTGGAAATGCTAACTTTTCACTTTTTATTTTAGCTCAATGATTTGATACTTTGATAATCTTATGTGTATATTTGGAAATGCTAACTTTTCACTTTTTATACTTAATTATTGTTGGGTAAATTGGGCTCAAAATGTTATTTCTCAAATAGTGCTAAACTATAAAATTTTCATTGAGACAAAGTAATCTAAATTGTTGAAAATATGAAATATTAATGAAAAAACATTTTCTAAATTTGTTATGTCAATTCACTTTTCCTCTTAATATAATTTCCAAAACTATCAAAAGATTTAGCCCCCAATTTTCCAACTTCACTCAAAAAAAAACATATCCAAATTCTTCTTTGGGTTTTCTCCTCCCTGCCCATATTCCTTATTGTCTAAATTTAATCATCAATGGAGTTTCTAGCACTAAATATGGTCATGTCCTTTCAAAAATATTATTTGCTAATTTTCGAGGTTTTGGTGCAATTAAGAACATTTTTATGGACATCATTGCTATGGAGTTCCACCTAAATTTTCAATTCAATCTAACTTTGTATGTTTTGGTTATGCCCAAAATAAGATTTCGGTTCCAGATGCGATATGTCATGTGTCACGTGCTTACATGGCAGGTGACATAGAATATACATGGAGTCTATGTGTCATTTACTAGATTTGCCATGTCAACCTTAACCTTGTTCATGTATTCCATGTCACCAAGTGTAAGCAAATTTACACCTCGTTCCAATCGTATGAAACATGTGTGTTGTCATGGGGGAATGAAGTAACCAAACATGTTCTCAGTTTCAAATTTTGGTATAATTTTCCCATGACATGTGTAAAATCACAGCATTCCCCTTTACTTACCGTCCACACGACCTCGACAGAAACCATACACATTTATTTATAACAATTATTGTTGGGCGTGGGCGTGCCACTCTGCGTTTGCTGAGAAAAAATAGTGCTTTCATGGAGGATATGAACGCAGATTGGCTGTTCAATTCTAGTAGCTTTGATTGGGATGAAGAGCCTTTGTGCCCTAGACTATTACGACTACTACATTCTGTGAGTGATGCCAGCGAAAATATGCCAAGAAGTTTATATGTGAAAATATATGAGAATAAGGAGACAGTATTTGAACTGTGTTATGGAGTATGGGGGAATACAGATGCTGCATTGATGTTGTGGGATTGGAGTTGCGGATGAGGTTTTTTTTAATTAATATTTTTAATAGTTTTTGTTTTGTCTCTCCAATAATGACTTTGGGGTCTTTTTTATTTTATATTTTTAATAGTTTTTGTTTTGTCTCTCGGAGAATCAATGATTTTTGGGTATGTGTCAACGATGTTGTCCTTGGGTAGTAGTGGGTATTTTGAAAGCAATGGTATAGGGACAAAAGCACATTGCATTTCTCTTTCTTGAACCTATTTCCTTCTCATGTCTCCTCTTTCTTGAACCTATATTCTTCTCATGTTTCTTAGCTTCAAAGCTTAAACAATAATAAAAGCTTTTTCAAGACTTCAAGTTTTTTTACAAAAAATTCAAATGATATTAAAGTTGTAAATCTCTATAAAAAATTCAAAAAAAAGTCAAGATAGTTTTTTTTAATCATTGTGGCATGACATTGGTAGCAATTGCCAACATCAACCCTTAAAACATTGATACCCTTTAGTTAGTGTCATTCCATTGCAAGAAGGGTTGAAATTTCATGTGAACTTGCACAGTGTTGGGAGCACTATCTATAGCATGTTACAATGTCATATTCCCAAAACTCCTTGGCTCTTTATTCCATGTTCACAAGGAGGTGAAAAAATAAATTATCTTTAAGATATTATCTTGTCTACCCTCGTCTTCAATGAGATACTCTGGAGTTGTAAGCACCCTCATTCTGCCTCTAGGCAAGAAACCTTCCAAAGGTAAGTGCATTCTTCCAACTTCTCAAGTCTCCTCTTCCCATAGTTAAAGGTGGGTAGGCAGTTCAACCTTTTTTTAATCATTTTTTTGTTACCGTTCAATGCAAATAAATAAGACTCATAGAAAGTATTCGTCTCCATGCTTATATCATTATTTTTTTTCACATTTTGGATACTCTTCTTTCTCCTTTTAGGGAATATATATCACGTTCTTGAGTTTATGAAGATTTAAACTTTCTCTTTTCAAATTGTACAATATTTTCACTAATTGTAAGACTTGATTATAAAAATAGTGGACCAACATATATTAAAATCATTTTTATTTCAATACTTTTATGATTCCAATTCACAACATTTATATGAAAGCCTCCCTTAAATTACTTCGACATTCTCATTCCCCTTTTAGGGGTATGCTAGTTATAATTTAAGTAATGAATTTGTTTTTGTAAGTAAGTAGTTAAGGTAGGCATATTTTTAATGAATTTGTTTGGTAAGTAAGTAAATAAGGTATGCATATTTTTATAATTTAAGTAATCAAATTGTTTTGTAAAGAATTTTTTTTATATTATAAAGAAAGGGTTTTATATATTAATTTAATTTAATTTATATTATTAAAATAAAATTAAAAATATTATTTAAATTAAAAAAATGTATAATGGTGATGATCATGGATTTTTTTTACAAAAACTGGAGAAAATTTCATTTATAAAAAGGGCATGACCAAGGTCGTTGAGTACAATGGCAGACATCGGTAAGGAAGAAAGTCCAACAAAGTATTTCTATCAATTACAAAAGTAGCATTATTGATCCTATTGATCTTTTCATGTGATACTAGTTCCAAAACTTAGACATTCAAAAATGGTGTTCCTACACCTTACAAAGGCTTACAAAATACAGAATGTTGCACTATTGTTCCTTTTTTATGGGGTCTTCATCAACAGGAGACTCCAAAGCCATGTTCAAGTTTGGCAGAAGAGATTGCTTATTGGTTCCTGGATTGCTATCGACCACTTCTCTATGGCTCTGGACTGAAGTCGTTGAAGAAGCTTCTCTCGTATCCAGCCTAGATTACATCACTTCCCCCTGCCGACAAAGGAAATCCACATCATCTTGAAGTTTCCCAATGAGCGTTCCGTGTTGTGCCAGTGTTTCCAGAGTGAAGGAGAGGGTCGAACTGTGTGAGTCAACTCTGAGAGAGAGTCGATGGGTGGTGGTGAAGTTATCATCCACCAAATCATCTTCAACATGCGCTCGAGCTTGTTGTTGGCCATTCTCATGAGCCATGGCTAGTGACAGAGTGTTGGAACCAAATTCTAAAGGGGCTTGAGGCACCGCCAAATTACTACCAAACAAGCTGACCAGAGATCTCCTTCGTGTCCAGGGGACGGTAGTATGTCGACTAAAAACGACGCATATCTTTAAAGAGTGGAAATTGAAAATAAGCGAAGGCAACGGCGTAAACAGGAGCAAAAACGAGATGCCTATGTACCTTATTAGAGAAAATACCCAATTGGAATTCCAAGTGTCAAGGGAGGGTCGAAGGCTAGACACTCCACCTCCAAGTCAAAGCTCCCTCGTCATGAAATTACCCAGCTTACCAAAAGACCCACACCATTCTGAATTTACCTTCTGCCCGGATGGCAGCTAGAGTGGCGAAATTGTCTCTCCCCTTGTATCCTTGAATTCCAAAATTGCAATTTTCCCGAGGGCTATAAGGACCTAGAGTTGTGAATTTCGCCAAGAGGAATGGGGAAACAATGGAAAACTTATTATTTTAATAGAGCTTCGAATAGCAAGGATACATGAATGTAGATGGCTACAAATCCTCCCACGGATCAGAGGTCCTTCAAAGGCTGAGATGGTGTGTACTTGTTGAGCCTCCACACTTAAATTCATGATTACAACCTTTTTGTCCATCCTCAGAGCCATTGAAATTAGAGTTGGCCTCCTTCACTTGCCTCCCCTGGATTTCCTTTTGATGCCCCCTCAAAGCATAGGATGTGTCCTGCTTGAGAAGATAACCATAGGTTGTATTCTTGATGTGACAATTGAAGCTGCCAGCATGATTTTTGAATAATTTTAGGAGAGTAGGTTGTTGAGATGTTCATTTTTTTCATCCAATGCTCTTCTGCTCTTTCCAATTGATCCTTTATTGTCACTTTAATTATTCACAAGGAAATAAACTCTCCCAATTGGCCCAGCACGTGGGCTACGATTGAGGAAGGAGAGGTCATTTTCTCTTTAAAGATAAGTTTGTTCCTTGCCAGCCAAATTTTCCAACATAAAAATTTTATGGACACCTTCCAAACACGATGGAATGTCGATTTTTTGTAGAAGGATCCTTTGTAGAATTTACTCCATTTCTCAACTTGCTTGGAGAAGTTGCAGTTCAGAAAGAAATGTTCTATAGATTCGGGATTTTGTTTGCACATGGCACATCTGAAAGGCCCCAAGGACCCTCTTTTAAGCATATTTTCCCTTGTCAATGGTTTTTTATGGTCTAAATGCCAACCAAACATGTTTATCTTAGGGAGCGCATCTGCGCTCCAAATATCCTTCCAAATAGTCAATTTTTATGGTAATTGGGATTGAGTGAGAAGTATTGTGTAACCTTCCTTCACCGAGTATCTTGAGGTACCCCATCCTCTGTTGTCCTTCTGTTGGATATGTACTGGTGTGGAGACATTAATTATCAAAAGGAAGAGATGAGAGGCTGAGAGAATATTTGGGGGGACATCTCCCAAATTCCACCCCTTCCAAGAGCCATTGTTGTTCCAGTCTAAGATGTCGAAGATGGAATATTTTCCCTGGGAGGTTAACCAATCTCGGAAAGAGTCTATGGAGGGAAGATCATACAGGATTCCTTAGGCTATAAAGGAGTCATCCCAAATCTTTATTTCTTTTCTATTTCCCAGGCACCAAAAGAGTTGGTCCCACAGGAGCGGGAGTGAGGCACTTAAGAGTTTCCAAATGGGAGAGCCTATGTGTTGTATGGGGGCTACGTCTAGGCATCTTCTTCAATTTCTTGTTAGATATTTGTATAAAAATTCCTTCTTCCACCAATCGTTGTCATCTGATACTAATCGCCAGAGTAGTTTTGCACCTACTACAATGTTTATCTTTCTTGGGTCTCGAATTCCCAGCCCACCATGCTCTTTAGGGGAGCATAATGTGGACCAATTAACCATATGGAACTTTTTCTCATTTTCTTTTCCCCCCTGCCAAAGGAATTTACGAATTAATTGAGCCATTGCTTTTTTTATCCATGTCAGAGTTAGGAGTGTTGAGAACTTAAAGACTGGGAAGGAGGATTAAATTGATTTTACTAACACCACTTGGCCTACCGTATTCAACCATATTGCTCCCCAAACTTCGAATTGATCCTTAATATTTTGGAGGATAACTTGCCACACCTCCCCCGGGAGAGATCTTAGGCTACTAGGGGTGCCTAAGTATTTAAAAAATTTCCAGTCTACTGAGAAAGGGAATTGTAAAATATTTGCAACTCTTACCAGAATACTTGCTTTGATGTTCCAAGCATAAATTTGTCTCTTGTGTTTGTTTATGATTCCTCTTGAGGCTTCTCCATACTGATCTAAGACCAATTTAAATCGGTTGGAAATAATTTGATAGGCTCCTCCAAGCAACAAAGTGTCATTAGAGAATTGGGAGTAGTTTATTCCTCTGACCCCCCTTGTTATCTTCAAGCCTGGGATGGAAGTTGTTCTTCTTTCATATTCTAGCCTTCCATTTAGATATTCTGCCATTAGAACATACAAAATTGGGGATAGTGGGCATCCCTTTCATAATCCTCTTGTAGCTTGAAAGAAGGGGGTTGGCTTGCCATTTATTAGAGGAGCTATCTAGGGGGTGGTGATATAGGCTCCAATCCAGGAGATAAAGGAGTGATTAAAACCATTTTTTTTTAACTTCAACTAGGAAACTATGCTTTACTCGATCAAATGCATTTTCCATGTCTATTTAAATGACCATACCTCTTTCTCTATTGTTGAAAATGGAATGGATCTCCTCTTAGAACAGGGTGATATTGTCCCAAATCTGGTTTTTTGCAACAAAGCCTCCTTGATTTGGAAGAATGAGTTGGGGTAACATCAACTTCAACCAGTTTTCTATGGATTTTGCCAAGATTTTGTAGGATACATTGCATAGATAAATGGGGCGATATATATCAAAGGAAGAGGTGTTTTTGTCCTTTGGAATCAACACTAGAAAAGACAAGTTGGTGGCACCTCCCATCCTGCAAGATTTGTGCACATATCTTATCATGCGAATGAGGTCTGTTTTGATCATTGTCCAGCATTTCCTGTAAAAATGTAAAGTAAATCCATCTGGACCAGGAGATTTGTCTAGATCAAATTGATTTATAACATACGTGACTTCTTCCTCTGTAACCTCTTTATTTAGCTCTATATTATCCTCCTCTGTGATCAAGGCGGGGATGTGCTCAACGGATTGTTTACTCAATCATTGGTTGTATTCTCCTTCCTTGGTATAAAGATTCCCAAAATGGGAGGTTGTTGCATTTTTAATTTCCTCGAAGGAATTAATAAGGGCTCTTGATTATGTCTTGATTTCCTCCACACTATTCTTGTGTTGTCTAGCCTTTGCCTGCTTATGAAAGAAGGAAGTGTTTTTGGCCCCTGCTTGGAGCCATAGAGCCCATGATTTTAGCCTCCATAGAATTTCTTCATTATGGAGAGCCTTCATATACTTTTGAAATAATTTTTTCTCCTATGGAATGTGACTATTATTGATTTCTTTAAATTCCATATTTTCTTGTAACTCCTCCAACTGCTTTTTGCATTTTTATACTTTTTCCCTAGGATTTTGGGGAGATTTTTTTAGCCAATCCCTTATAGCTTGTTTGGATATTTTGAACCTTTTCTCCCAAATAAAGACTGGGGACCCATCCACCCATTTAGTCCATACTGAAGAAAGCAGGGGGAGGACGACCTGCGACTCCATCCAAAGTGGGTTGAACCTGAAGGGAATTGGTCCTAGATTTTCTTCTTTTTCAAAGGAGAGAGAAATTGGGTGATGGTCCGAAAGGCTCCAGAGAATTATCTAAGAGGAAATCTTGTCTATAAGAGATAATAGAGAGCTATGGATAAGGAAACGATCTAGTCTAGCTGCTATGTGGTCTACTCTTGTGCGTTTGTTACTCCATGTGTATTTTCCTTTGCTTGGGTGGACATCACAGAGGTCCAGATCAGATACCATATCTTCCATGCATTCGTTGAACGGATCTCTTACTATTGATCCTCTTTTTTTTTCATTTTGGTGAAGAGTTGTATTGAAGTCGCTTGCTATGATACAGTTTTGTTGAAGCCCAGGTTCTTTAATCCCCAACAAAGACTCCTAGCATTATAATTTCTCTCAATAGTTATTAGGCATATAAACATTGATGATAAGATAGATAATACCTAAGGGCATATGTTTTAGATGAACCAATATCCAATGGGATGATTCAAATATGTGCTCTTCACTGAAGGACGTGGTGTTCCATATGGTCAAAATTCCTCCTGATGTTCCTCTTGCATTTAGAGATACTCCTTTACTTTCCTTCCAAATTTATTGCATTTCTCGGAGGTTCTATGTCCCTTGCATTTTAGTCTCCTGGATTAGGAGTATTTGGGGATTTAATTATTTAATTATTTTTCACATAGCTTCCTTTTTTTCTCTTTGTCCCATTCCCCTACAATTCCAGGAGACTAGCTTCATTACTTAATTGCAGTTTTGGTTTCCCCCCCTTTCGTGGGCTGAGTATCTACCTTAGACGTGGGTGCCTTTCCTGATTTCCCATCTTTTTTGAATACTTCTTCAAGCATGGTCTGGATTCCCATTTCTTTATCTTGGTTTGTTGCTTTTTCTCTTTTGTTTTTATTTGTTTTCCTTCCCACTTTTGTTTCTTTGGTGCTCTTAGGGATCTCCAGGTCAGGGTCATCCCCCGATTCCTCCTGCCTTTCTTCCTATGGGATTACCAGATTATCTGAAATATGAGGGGGGGACAAACTAGGAGAGGGATCCACGAGTTGATTAATGATTGGATCATTCTGCATTAATGGGGGAGTTGGCTCAGGGTCATGATGGCTCTAGATCTCTTCTGGTGTTTCCTTTTCCTTTGAATTTATTGTTTCTGCCTCCATATTTTCCAGCGTTGTGTATCTATTTTTGTTGCTTTCTGCATCGTTGTTCCCCGCCATCGGAGCTTTCCTTTGAGTGGAAAAGTGAGCTCTAAGATTACTTTACGTTCCTGGTGTTGGGCTCCTGATTAATTTGTAGTTTTCTTCCTTTTGGCTTGCTGCCATTGTTCCTTCTCTTTGTCTTATGGTTG
>ML788109.1:248569-259639 GCA_009831015.1 Picea engelmannii
ATGCCACCGATGATGCAGACCTCTCTCGCCTGATGCTGATGAAGAATACCCTTCTTGTTAAGGGGGAGTGTTGAAATAATGTAACTGCAAAGAGAATTCTTATTATTTTGTTATTGGATTAAATCCCCATTGTGGATTAATCATGTCGGTAATTGTATAAGGACCAAATCCCCTTTTGCAGATTGGTCATCGGACAATTACAAAGTGCAGAATAAGAATTCGGCCCCAACAGTTATAATGAAAGGGCCAGAATTAATTAAAGGTGGGTTTATCCACCCAGTGTGAGAGGTCGGCCCTGCCAGATGGTGACTCTTCACACGTGCCAGATTGATATAAATAAGAGGCTAGCGCCTCACTTCTTACACACACTTCACTTGCTCATTCTCTTATGAGGCAAGCTGCAATTTCAAGTTAGAGAGAGGAGAAGAAGGGTGGCGCATCTCTTGGGGAGGACTTTCTGTATTGGTTTGAGTTATCTCTTGAACATTGTATAAGCTATTTATGATAAGGAAGTTTTTGCTGGGTTTTCTTCCCCTAAAGGGTTTCCTAGGATAAATGTTGTGTCTCTTGTGGATGTGTATTTCTCAGCGATCTTTTTCTTATTATGCTCTTATCTAATGAAATGAAAAGAACTATAATAATGGCATTAACATTAACACTACATAGTAGTATCTTGACTAAATAAATAATCATGAGAGGTGTGTCCGGTGATACATTTGAGTGTTGCTAGGCACATTGAGTTATGTCCATAACCCAAAGTGGTGGATTTCCTATGCATGTGTCTAGAGTGAGAGAGTGTTTCTGAGAGAGACCCAACCAACCACAACAACACCCATTTCAAGGACCCATTGACAGAAACCATATGGAATTCTTATAGCAAGATGATGATTCTCTATGCCTATGAGCCACCATTTCTGCTCAAAACCCATATGACCTTTGGCACATATGCAACATCGTCAATGTTTATTTCAAAAAAAATTCAAACACATAAGCTATTGTGAAGAAAAGGGCTATGAAACTTGATAAAGTCTTGTAGAAATGGATTTTACTGTTGAACCTAGAATTCTAACTTGCCTACAAAGATTGACTCTTTATGTAACGTCCCCAGCCACCGACCCCTGCCGAGTAACGCTACCCAAAAAACCTTAACCTTGACTTTACTGCTCTGATACCATTTCTGTGACATTCCTGGCCTTAAACAACAGGCCAGACCATGCCACCGAGTAACTTTGCGGAAATAATAACATATAAAACTTAACTGGAAGATAGAGATAGCATCTAGTATTCACACTTATAAATATATATCTATTTAATGCAATTAAATAGATGTCAATACTCTACTCATACACATGTTCATGTAGAAGCAACATTTAACACATACATGCAACATATATATATATATATATATATATATATATATATATATATTCAGGCATTACTCATTAATTATAATGCAAATACAAATACACAACATAAAATGAACACAGAATTGGTACTTATCTTTTAATAGATGACCACTAACTTCGTACAGACCTTACACGAACCTCCTAGCCTTAGACCATGCTACTCATCATGCTCAGCAGTGGGTCACCCCCGAGCTAGGACTAAACTCCACCAGGCAAGGGAATTCTAGGCTTGGCAAGAACAACAAGGAAGTTGCACAGAACAACATGAAGGATCTTTTATCCCAGGAGCCACTTACACCCACAACCCACAGACCCTCATTCCCCACATGCCTGCTCCACCCCAGGAGGGTACACCTTCACTAATACAAGTCCATCGGCTACTACACCTCCCTTACCTTGGGATTCAACGACAGTCTGGACCAGAAGTCTCAGAGTACTGTAGTTGCTACAGGACTCCATTCTAGGAGAACTCACTTCCCAACAAACTCTCTCACCTGGGAGAGTTTCTCACAGTATTGACAACCTGCTTCTTCAATTCAACTCCTAATCTATACAACAACAACATTCAACTAACACATGGGTGACAACAACAACAAAAAACAATTATGGACACCAAAAATGGCAACAACCAAATTCTAAGACACAACACGACTCAGGCGAATACAAATGTGTTGGGCTTCACAGAAGACACACGAGATAACTCAAGTACGACTGTAAGATTCCAAAGGTGCGTATTAGATATAGAGGCAATGATGATGATGGAGAACCGGTTCAATGCGTGAATCCCTGGTCAATTGGGAAGGGTGACAAACTTCCAGAGAATCATAAGGGTCGTGGGGAAACTCGAAATTGGTCCATACACAAGGATGGAAACAACGCCAGAGTGGGAAGTGAACCCCCAATGAGATGGTTTTCCCCTCTATAAACTGCATGCGCCCAGGTTGAAACATGTCTTCTTGAAGATGCATGAGTTCCACTTAGCACTCGTTCCCTTTTTCCCACAAACTTAGGACAACACAACATATGTCAACCATAACATTTGGGAAATAATAATAAAATATTATTCCCTTAGAGGTAATCCCTCTAGCTTAGCCCCTAGGTCTAGACACTTAGCCCCCTCCCATACCCTACCTAGTGGAGATTAGTCCCCCATAACTCTTGTTCGTGGTTGGTCTACACACAATAGTGTAAATTTATTAATGATGCAAGTACTTACATATACAAAATCAGGCTCATTGGCCTTAGCATATGGCTCACGATCCTAATAAACACATAAGTCTCTCATCTTATAACCACTTGGCTCACCATCCTATAAACATAATTACAATTCAATAGGGGCTCGGCCTTGGGGTGTTACAATCCCCTCCCCTTATTTTTTCATTGTCCTCAGTGCAACTTATTTACACAACAACAACAAGATTTCCAAAGTCTTAAAAAATATGTGGGTGCTCTACCCACATAACATCTTCATGCTCCCATGTTGCGTCCTCGGGACCGTACCAGGTCTAATGGAATTTTACAAGCCCTATGGCTCGATTATGGAGCTGCTTGCTTTTCCAGTCCAATATACGCACCAGATGCACCTGCAAGACACCTTCTTGCTCCACTTGAATCAAATTCCAATCAATAACATGATTAGCATCAAGTATATATTTCTTAAGCAATGAAACATGAAACACATTATGTACAGTCATGGATGCAGGAAATGCAAGCATATATGCAACTGGTCCAATCCTTTCTAGGATTTCAAATGGCCCACAATATCTGGATACTAACTTGGAACAGTTTCCCAACTTCAGGGAAATTCTGTTGGCTTTCACTTTCAAGAAAACATGATCACCCACTTTAAACGCCTTGTGGATTCTGTTCTTAACAACAAAATTTTTTTGCTTGTCTTGGGCAGCCTTCAAATTCTACTTAATCTTCAACATTTTCTCTTCCATTTCCTTGAGAAACTCTGGCCCAACCACTGCCCTATCAACTAGGTTATCCCAACTTACTGGGGTGTTGCACTTTCTGCCATAAAGTGCTTCAAACGGGCTCATCTTCAGTGATGCTTGATACCCATTGTTGTAGGCAAATTCTACCAAGTGTAGGTAGTCTTCCCATTTATATGGTTTGTCCATCACATACATCCTTAGCATGTCCTCTATCACTTGGTTCACCCTTTCTATTTGCCCATCAGACTCAGGATTTTAGGTTGTGGTAAAGTTCATATTCATTCTGAACCCTTTGAATAACCCTTTCCAGAACTTTGAGGTGAATTTCGGGTCTTTGTCAGACACAATTGTATTGGGAATATCGTGCAATCGTTCTACTTCCTTCATATAGATATCAACAAAATTAGTTTCCTTGTGAGTAGTTTTCAATGGAGTTAAATGGGTAGCTTTCGTAAGATTATCCACCACCACCATGATGGAATCATGTTGCTTTCCGGTTTTGTGCAATCCTATGATGAAATCCATTGTCACCACTTCCCACTTCCACTCAAGAATGGGCAATGGTTGTATCAATCCAGCTGGGTGCCTATGCTCAGCCTTGACTCTTTGATAGTCTAAGAATTTATCTATGTACTCTACAATTTCCTTCTTCATGCCTGGAAAAAAGTAATGGCTCTTGACTGCCGCCACTATTTTTTGATATCCAGAGTGCCTAGCATAAGGCACATTATGCATTTCTTTCAAGATCATAATTCTCAACTCCTGGGAATTAGGTACATAAATTTTGTTTTTGTACAAGAGTGTTCCATCAACGTCCAATTCATAATCTTCCACTTTCTGTCGCATCTTACCTTGTTGTAGCTTTGCCACCAATTCCATGTACTGCAAATCTGCATTTGCAGCTTCCGAAGTTCTACCTTTAATATCAGTTTGATACATGCTAATGGTTGTAACATGTAGTTCATGCACTCTTCTGTTGAGTGCATCAACCACTTTGCTCTCCTTTCCTTTGATATGCTTGATATCAAAGTCGTACTCACAAAGAAATTCCAACCATATACTCTGCCTAACATTCAAGGTTGGTTGATCAAACAAATACTTCAAACCATTATTGTCTGTACTCAATTCAAACCTCCTTCCCATGAGGTAGTGCCTCCATTTCTTCAGGGTGTGCAGTATGGATACCAACTACAAATCATGAGTTGCGTAGTTCTTTTCATGACCCTTCAGCTTTCTGGATTCATAACATACCATAAACCCATTCTGACTAAGGACTCCTCCTAGTCCTTCTTTGCATGCATTTGTACACACTACAAAATATTCATTCAGATCTGCAAGCCTTGGGATTGGAGCACTGGTTAACAATTGTTTCAACTGTTGAAAGCTTCTTTCACATTCTTCTCTCCATTGAAATTGTGTCTCCTTCCTTTGCAAGAAAGTGATGGGGTGAGCTATCCTTGAGAACCCTGCAATGAACCTTCTGTAATAGTTAGCTAGACCCATAAAGGATCTGACTTTTGTCACACTCTTCAGCGCTAACCATTCTCTGATGGATTCTATCTTCTTAGGATCCATGATTATCCCATCCTTTGAAATGATATGTCCCAAATAATGGATCTGCTTTTGATAAAATGAGCACTTTCTCAATTTGGAATACAGTTGGTGCTCTCTTAGCACCTGCAACACCATCCTCAGATGACTTTCATGCTCTTCCTCTGACTTGGAATACACTAGGATGTCATCCAAAAATACTATGACAAACTTCTCTAGATATTCTTTGATTACACCATTCATTAGGCACATGAAAACATTGGGTACATTTGGTAACCCAAATGGCACCACTACAAATTCATAATGACCATACCTTGTTCTAAAGGTGGACTTGATAATGTCTTCATCCTTTATCCTTACCTGGTGGTACCCTGACCTGAGATCTATTTTTGAAAATATCTTTGCATCCTTCAACTGATCAAAGAGATCATTGATCCTTGGCAAAGGATACTTGTTCTTAATAGTCACTTTGTTCAACTATTTGAAATCGATGCACAAGCTCGATGTCCCATATTTCTTCCTCATGAATAGGACTGGGGCACCCCAAGGTGACACACTTGGGCATATATACCTCTTCTTCAGAATTTCTTCAAGCTGCAATTGCAGTTCTTTCAACTCTGGTGTACTCATTCTGTAAGGAGTTTTTGACAGTGGAGTTACTCCAAGCATAAGGTTTATAGAGAAATCAATATCTCTCTTAGAGGGTAGTCTGGGTACCTCCTGGAATACATCTTCAAAATATTTTAATACCTCATGGTCTTTAATATTTGACACCTTATCCTTAGGTGCTTCTTCCATATGAGCTACAAATATTTGATATCCCTTCCTGTAACACTTCTTCAACTGCATTGCTGAGATTTCTATGACAATAACTGCCCTTGGGATTCCCTACACTTTCCTTGGGTTTCCCTCCTCATCCAGGAAAATGAATGTCTTTTTACGACTGTCTAAGATGGCATGGTGTTGTTCCAACCAATCCATCCCAATTAGATAGTCATAGGAACCTAAAGGTAAGATGTTCAATTCAACCCATGTGCTCAATCCATTCATGTCCATTGGACAAGACTTAACCAACTCAAAAACCTTTCTCTTGGATCCTGTAGCCAGCTACACTAACCAAGATTTTCCATGCTTGCTTCTTGGAAAATGCAAACTTTCCACCATTCTAGGATCTATATAACTATGACTAGCTCCTGAATCAATTAAAATAGTAATGGTTTGGTTGTTGATCATACCTTCCACTTCAATCATATGTGATTGATATTCTTCTTGCTTGTTGTCCAGGGATACGTAGATCCTTGGTACACTTTTGCCCATGTCCTCCACTATTTCTTCCTGTTGAATATTGTGGATAGCTCTCACTTTGTCATTTCTGTGAGGGAAATCTCTATACCTATGATTTCCTTTACAACCCCAACATTACATAGGTGGTTGTCTTGGCATTTTCCCACCTACTTCAACCTTCCTAGGCTCTCTAAAACCTGGTTGTCCTTGAGGGCTATTCTTGAAAAATGGTGGTTTGTTTTCCTTCTGCCTATGCTCCCTCTTAAACTTCTTCTTGTCTTCCCAAGATTTTTGGAAAGTAGGCTTTTCTTTTTGCTGATCATATAAGCATTTTGCTCTCCTTATAGTTTCTTCCATAGTTTTTGGGTCATCTTATTGGATCTTGTCACTGATGGAAGATCGCAGACCACTCAGATACCTTTGAATCTCAATTGCCTCATCTTTGATGAAGGGGACATATTTCAACAACTCCAAGAATCTTCTTTCATACTCGTCAATGGACATACTTCCTAGCTTGAGTTTGAAGAACTCTTTCATTTTCTTGTCATAATACCTCTTAGTTATGTACTTCTTTTCAAAATGTCTCTTGAATTCCCTCCATGTAACATTCTTCTGTCTGACGTGTTGTACTTGCACAAGATTATCCCACCATATGGATGCCTTTCCTTTAAGTTGGTAAATGGAAATTCTTCCCTCTGCATGAGAATAATAGTTATGTAGTTGGAAATATTTCCTCATGCCCAGAAGCCATGTCTCAACATCTTCATATTTCTTGTGTTCTCCGTAAAAAATAGGAGGCTTGATTTTATTCATTTCACCCTTCAGTTCATCCACTTTTGATTTCCTATTCTTTCTGGTAGGAGATGGACTTGAACTATTGTGTGCTCTCTTATTGGAATGTTCTGGGGAGTGACGATGATGCCTGCTAACACTTCTTGATCTTCCTTTCTTCTCAGGGGTCTCGCGACTTCCTATTTTTCTTGAGCCACTATCATTATCCAACTTCTTTTCGATTATTTCCAAGCTTCGCATCAACTTTATGTTGAATTCTCCCTGTTGTTCCCTGGATTTTATGAGATTTTTGTTATCTGCTCTATGAGTCTAGACATATTTCTGCAACTTTTCAATGATTTTCATCATGTTTCCCTCCTTATCTATCTCTTCTCCATGACCATTGGAGTTTTATCCTTCAACTCCCAAATGGACATCCATTCCTTTAGCTTCATTCTCTGAACTGAAAGAATTTTGTGCCTCCTCCATTTCGGTGCACCGTGGAACAATTTGGTTTGGTTCTGACAATCATTAACTCTGCAAAAACAATGTGCATTCAACAAAAAATTGTCAGGCCATCAGTCCTTAACAAACTCCACAGTATCCATAAACCAATCTGATTCAAAGAAAAATTTTAGATTTCATTCTGTGGTTCTCGATCAATCAAGAATCCTCGCGGATATTTTCTTTCTGATCTCTGCTCTGTTCTGCAATAAGTTTTGGGCACTGGCCCCTTTCTCTTATCCCCCAACCCATGCGACCACGGGTTGTGGCCAAGTGCTAGGTCAATAGGCGCTTATTCAGGTCTTTAGGCCTCCGGCTTCAGAAGTTTTCAAATCAGATCACAACAAATCTCTCGGAGTTCCAGATTGATGAACTCACGAAGTAGGGTTGATCAACATTCCACGACTACATGGCATCCCATGACTGAAACTCACTATGGAACCTCAAGCATTTGAGCTTCGAGACTTCGAAGCTTGGGAGCCTCGGGACTTCGGAGGATTTCACATCCGCACATCCCCAACACCCTGAACCGTTAATCTCCAAACACTTCCATGTCACCTTTGGTGACGTCATTACGTCTTGTCACCTCGGCGTTATGAAACTTTTGAAAGTTCTTCCTTTCATTCCATTATGAACCATTCTTTTGGAGTTTCAAGTCTCTGGACTTCACAACTGGCGCCACGCGTCCACTGGACCCACGATTTATGTACTTGAACTAAGATACCTAATAGTCACATCACTCAACGCCTTCCAAATTGCGAGGGCATGCATCTGCGGTTTGGAGTAACCTGCCTTTCATTCTGCAACTCTTCTGATGCTGACACATAACCCCCTAGTAAGACATTGGTTTGGATTGCGGGACCACCTTGGGGAATTAAATTTCATGCAACTTGGGTCCCCGCAATGCCTCTTGGCCGTCGATCTTGGTGTATGGTGATCAACGTCAGTGTGGGCCCGCCGAAATTTAATTATGTTATGCAGCCTCAGGGACCACATAGTACAACTGCCAACATTCCATGTGGGGGCACGTGGCAAATATAAGAGAGGTCCATGTCACTTCTAGGTGACATCATCATGACTCACTACTTCGGCTCCTCGAGGCTACGGAAATTTAGGCTTCAGGAGTTCTCTCCTCAACACACTCTCATTCTCCCAAACATCGAAATCCCGAACAACCAATCTGCTGACACACATCCCTCTTGATGGACGGTCCAGATTAACTCCGAACTTTGGAGCTTCAGGGGCTTTTGCCCTTCACCACTGTGTTTGAATTTTTTAACTTGGGTTGATCCAACTGTCGAGCTCTTCTCCCCAGATCTATGGTGTAGATCCACTTCGGGCCTCCGACCTCTTCCGCTCTACAACCCATAACTTCACCGAAGCCATGAAGTCCAAATGACTTAGAGGTTAACTCTCATGCTCCTTTTTCCTGGTTTGACGGGTGTGGTTTTACATATTGATAAACCCCCTAAGCTTCATAACACAACCAAGGTAACCTCTTGGCACAATTTTTCTCTGAAACCTTGGTTCTAATGACCACTTATCCAGCCCATCCAGGCTCAATGCTTGAACCTTGGCTCTGATACCAATTTGTAACATCCCCGACCATTGTCCCCTGCCGGGTAATGCTACCCAAACAACCTTAACCTTGTCTTACTACTCTGATACCATTTATGTGACATTCTCGGCCTTAAACAATATGCCAAGCCATGCCACTGAGTAACTTTGCAGAAATAATCACATATAAAACTTAACCGGAAGATAGAGATAACATTTGGTATTCACACTTATAAATATATATCTATCTAATGCAATTAAACATACATCAATACTCTACTCATACACATGTTCATGCAAAAGCAACATTTAACACATACATGCAACATATATATATATATATATATATATATATATATATATATATATATAGAGAGAGAGAGAGAGAGAGAGAGAGAGAGAGAGAGAGAGAGAGAGAGATATTACTCATTAATTATAATGCAAATACAAATACACAACATACATCGAACACATAATTGGTACTTATCTTTTAATAGATAACCACTAACTTTGTACAAACCTTCCACCAACCTCCTATACTTAGACGATGTTGCTCATCACGCTCAGCAGTGGGTCACCCCCGAGCTAGGACTAAACTCCACCGGGCAAGGGAATTCTAGGCTTGGCAAGGATAACAAGGAAGTTGCATAGAACAACAGGAAGGATCTTTTATCCCAGGAGCCACTTACGCCCAGAACCCACAAACCCTCATTCCCCACACGCCTGCTCCACCCCAGGAGGGTACACCTTCACTAATAGAAGTCCATCGACTACTACACCTCCCTTACCTTGGTCTTCAACAATAGGTTGGACCAGAACTCTCAGAGTAATCTAGCTGCTACGGGACTCCCTTCCAGGAGAAATCACTTCCCAACAAACTCTCTCACCCGGGAGAGTTTCTCATAGGCCTGACAACCTGCTTCTTCAATTCAACTCCTAAGAAATACAACAACAACATTCAGCTAACACACGGGTGATGGAAGCAACATAAAATGGTTATGGACACCGAAAATGAAAACAACCAAACGCTAAGACAGAACACGACTCGGGCGAATACAAATGTGTAGGGCTTCACAGGAGATACACAGGATAACTCAAGTATGACTGCATGATTCCAAAGGTGTGTACTAGATATAGAGGCGATGATTATGGAGAACTGGTTCAATGCGTGACTCCCTGGTCAATCGGGAAGGGTGACAGACTTCCAAAAAATCATAAGGGTTGTGAGGAAACATGAAACTGGTCCAGACACAAGGATGGAAACAACGCCAGAGTGGGAAGCGAACCCCTAATGAGCTATCTTTCCCCACTATAAACTGCATGCGCCCAAGTTAACATATGTCTTCCTGAAGCCGCATCAGTTCCACTTAACACTCGTTCCCTTTTTCCCAAGAACTTAGGACAACACGGCTTATGTCAACCATAGCCTTTGGGAAATAATAATAAAATAGTATTCCCTTAGAGGTAATCCCTCTAGCTTAGCCCTAGGCCTAGACACTTAGCCCCCTCCCATACCCTACCTAGTGGAGCTTAGTCCCACATAACTCTTCTCTGTGGTCGGTCTACACGCAACAATGTAATTTTATTAATGATGCGAGTACTTACATATACAAAATCAGGCTCATTGGCCTTAGCATCTAGCTCACCAGCCTAATAAACACATAAGTCTCTCAGCTTGTAACCACTCGACTCACCAGCCTATAAACATAATTACAATTTAGCAGGGGCTCGGCCTTGGGGCGTTACACTTTATTTGTTGAATCAAGCATCCTCACCTTTGCAATAGAAATAGAAATAGTTTATTTTTGAGCATGACATCAGATCCTAGACAATGCAGTTGTGGGAGAACTAATGCCAATTGGGTCTAACACTTGTCCCCGCACACATATATTAGATAAAATGGTGTAACTTCTCTCCTTAGCCTGCTTGGTCGAAGAGAGAGCTCAACACATGGTGCATGTTCTTTGCATGTTCTTGACATTGTGGCATTGTGTTGGCTATGTGCATGATTTTAACATCATGGCATTATGTTGACTCTATGCATGCTCTTAACATTG
>ML788109.1:264029-280473 GCA_009831015.1 Picea engelmannii
GAGTAACTTTGCAGAAATAATCACATATAAAACTTAACCGGAAGATAGAGATAACATTTGGTATTCACACTTATAAATATATATCTATCTAATGCAATTAAACATACATCAATACTCTACTCATACACATGTTCATGCAAAAGCAACATTTAACACATACATGCAACATATATATATATATATATATATATATATATATATATATATATATAGAGAGAGAGAGAGAGAGAGAGAGAGAGAGAGAGAGAGAGAGAGAGAGATATTACTCATTAATTATAATGCAAATACAAATACACAACATACATCGAACACATAATTGGTACTTATCTTTTAATAGATAACCACTAACTTTGTACAAACCTTCCACCAACCTCCTATACTTAGACGATGTTGCTCATCACGCTCAGCAGTGGGTCACCCCCGAGCTAGGACTAAACTCCACCGGGCAAGGGAATTCTAGGCTTGGCAAGGATAACAAGGAAGTTGCATAGAACAACAGGAAGGATCTTTTATCCCAGGAGCCACTTACGCCCAGAACCCACAAACCCTCATTCCCCACACGCCTGCTCCACCCCAGGAGGGTACACCTTCACTAATAGAAGTCCATCGACTACTACACCTCCCTTACCTTGGTCTTCAACAATAGGTTGGACCAGAACTCTCAGAGTAATCTAGCTGCTACGGGACTCCCTTCCAGGAGAAATCACTTCCCAACAAACTCTCTCACCCGGGAGAGTTTCTCATAGGCCTGACAACCTGCTTCTTCAATTCAACTCCTAAGAAATACAACAACAACATTCAGCTAACACACGGGTGATGGAAGCAACATAAAATGGTTATGGACACCGAAAATGAAAACAACCAAACGCTAAGACAGAACACGACTCGGGCGAATACAAATGTGTAGGGCTTCACAGGAGATACACAGGATAACTCAAGTATGACTGCATGATTCCAAAGGTGTGTACTAGATATAGAGGCGATGATTATGGAGAACTGGTTCAATGCGTGACTCCCTGGTCAATCGGGAAGGGTGACAGACTTCCAAAAAATCATAAGGGTTGTGAGGAAACATGAAACTGGTCCAGACACAAGGATGGAAACAACGCCAGAGTGGGAAGCGAACCCCTAATGAGCTATCTTTCCCCACTATAAACTGCATGCGCCCAAGTTAACATATGTCTTCCTGAAGCCGCATCAGTTCCACTTAACACTCGTTCCCTTTTTCCCAAGAACTTAGGACAACACGGCTTATGTCAACCATAGCCTTTGGGAAATAATAATAAAATAGTATTCCCTTAGAGGTAATCCCTCTAGCTTAGCCCTAGGCCTAGACACTTAGCCCCCTCCCATACCCTACCTAGTGGAGCTTAGTCCCACATAACTCTTCTCTGTGGTCGGTCTACACGCAACAATGTAATTTTATTAATGATGCGAGTACTTACATATACAAAATCAGGCTCATTGGCCTTAGCATCTAGCTCACCAGCCTAATAAACACATAAGTCTCTCAGCTTGTAACCACTCGACTCACCAGCCTATAAACATAATTACAATTTAGCAGGGGCTCGGCCTTGGGGCGTTACACTTTATTTGTTGAATCAAGCATCCTCACCTTTGCAATAGAAATAGAAATAGTTTATTTTTGAGCATGACATCAGATCCTAGACAATGCAGTTGTGGGAGAACTAATGCCAATTGGGTCTAACACTTGTCCCCGCACACATATATTAGATAAAATGGTGTAACTTCTCTCCTTAGCCTGCTTGGTCGAAGAGAGAGCTCAACACATGGTGCATGTTCTTTGCATGTTCTTGACATTGTGGCATTGTGTTGGCTATGTGCATGATTTTAACATCATGGCATTATGTTGACTCTATGCATGCTCTTAACATTGCGGTGTTAAGCTAAAATCAAGCTTTGAGAAAAATATGAAACCAAACCTACAACATAGTCACATGGTAGAGACAATGCAAAGCTCGTCAAGGAAAAAAATGTTAATGCAGAGCAGTGGAGAATGAGTTTTCGTAAACCATGTAAGGATACTTGTAAATTGTCTAACATATTGGTTTAATAACTTGAGGTGGAAAAATGGTATAATAACCTACAATGGCAAAGAGATATGGTAAAATAGTTTCTATAGATTATTTTATATGACATTGCAAGAAGCTCATTGGTCAAAACTCATTCATAGTTCAAAAGATATACAATGATTGTGATGTGCTCATTGACAGTGCAAAATATATGCACATCACTTTGAACATTAAGAATGATGATATATGGCATGATGTTATCATGACACTATATCCTTTAGATGCATGCACAATGAGAACGATGACATATGACATGATGATATTCTTCTTTAGACACATGCACATTAGCATTGGAGTATGTTTAAATTTAAATATTTATATTAGGGGACACTTTGCAGATTATTGGGAAATTTGAGCTTAGAGGTTTTTCATTTTTCTATATTTTCACCCCAAGCTTAAGGCTAACTGAAATTCTTATCCTTAGGTTTTGGTCAACAATCCCAAGAAGCTAGAAGAATGTTTATTTTTCTTGTTTTCATTTATATTTGAAAATTGCTCACAACAATTTTAGATCAATCATTGTATGGATGCCATAAACAAATATAATGTAAGAAACATAATGCATATAGATATTATCCATTTCCCTTTTAGAATTTATAACAAGACCAAATAAGAAATTTTTGCTTAAATTTAATTTGAAAACCCTAAATTAGAAAGGTGACAAATTTAAGTATGTAGTCAATTGTATTAAATCTACATATAATTAAAATTATTCAAAAGCTATAAACAATTAGCATACCTAAAATCAATGCTACAATGTTGGGGTAGAATCGATGTTGAAACATTAGACTAGTTTGGTATTTTTCCTTTAACGCTAAGGTGAAAGCAATAAACATGATTCGAACATGGATACAAATCCAAAGGTGCAAAAGGTGAAAGCAATAAGCATGATTTGAACATAAAATGGATACAAATCCAAAGGTGCAAAATTTCTAATGAGATAAAAAGAATGGTGTGATGCATGATGAAACACAAAATACCAAGAAGAAATGTAATGCCTAAAACATAGAGTGTGATTAAGCTTATGATGGGAGTGATGCAATTAATTAAAGCAATTAGAGCGGAGAATTATTTTCATTTATTCTCACTCAATGATCACAATATGCATTTGTCTAAATAGTGTTAGTTCTTAGTTTTTTATTTGTTTATTTTTATTTATCTATTATATTTAAATTCTTAAATCAATAGTATTTTTGTCACATCAACTTTTGCTATTAATCAAAAAAATTGTTTTCAAATAATTCATTTTAATATAAACATTTAAAAAAACTATATCAAAAGACTTTTGATAAGTAATGTAAAATAAAGGTAATTCGATGCCAAAGGCATAATCCGTTGCAAAGTAGGACCAATAAATAATAATTCTAAGCTATCAATAATATAAAAAGATAATAATAAAAAAATCAATCAAAGAAACACATTAAAAAAATTCCATGTCTGTGTAAAAATAATTCAAATAAAGAAACACATTAAAAAAATTCCATGTCTATGTAAAAATAATTCAAATAAAGAAACACATTAAAAAAAATTCCATGTCTGTGTAGAGTACCTAAAAGAGTTTTCATTTTAGAGCATAGCGATGTTTTCTAATTGCTTATTATATATTTTTTATTTGTTGTTTGATATTTATTTTTTTTGGTTCTGAATGTAGGGTAATGTAGGGTATTAAAAGTTATGTTGTTAATGTTGAAATTGTTGAGGCTTGGGTGTAACCTTATGAGAAATAAATAAATAGAATTGTGTATAATTGAAGAGGAATAACTTTCAAAGAAAATAGGTGGTGTTTAAAGACATCGTTACAACACTTAAGCATAACACATTGTGATTAGAATATCATAATGCATATTGAACACACACACCATGTTCAATATTGGTGTACAACACACTTGATAATGACTCATTGGGTCTGTTATTTATAGCCTCAAGATCTAATCAATTTTCTTGGAATCGTGAAGATCTTGTCCGCATACAATCATCGGTGGTTAGAGTTGATTCCATCAAATTTGTGTTGTTTATTCAGCTTGACAAGGATGCTCGACTCAACTGTCCACACATCCAATTCGTAGTGGATTTCTTGGCTAGTCGATCCACCGACCGACTGTCTTCAACTGTTGGTCGATTATCCGATTGACAGACTTGTCAACTAATCAACCAACAAGGTTGTCGACTACTCGACCAAATGATGTATATAATTGGTTGATCACCCAAATGAATGTTTCTAGATGTTGGTCGACCGCTCGACTCACTGATTCCAGGAGAAGTGTGATGAACCATCATATCATGAGGTTCCAACACCCCCCCATCAACACATGGCTCTGGAGATTCAGAAGGTGAAATTAAGTTAGTAGGACACCCCCCCATAATTGCAACATCCTAAAGCCCAAGCATTGAACAAATATTGATAAACTTAGCTTCAGACATGGGTTTTGCAAACATATCCTCAATTTGAACATATGTTCAACAATAAATAAGAGAGACAACGTTCTCTTGAACCAATTGTCTCAATTAGTGAGCATGGAGCTCAACATGTTTCATCTTATCGTGTGCAACAGGGTTGTTAGCAACTTGAATGACACTCGGTTTGTCACAATAAAGTGTATTCAATATTTGTATAGGAAATACAAGTTCACCTAAGAGTTGGTGAATCCATACTACCTCTATACCTGCATGAATGGTGCCACGATACTCTTCTTTTGTAAACGACAGAGAGACTACCTTATGTTTCTTGCATGACCAAACCAATGGCCCAGTGCTGAAGAAAAACACATAGCCAAAAGTGGACTTATAATTATCACTGACACCTTCCCAATCAGAGTCAATGAAACCGACCAACAAATCAAAACTTCAACAATATTTGATACCAAGATGAGTCGTACCTTTGAGATAGCGAAAAATCCTTTTGACATCTTTCTAGTGGATTTCTCTGGGATCCTTCATAAAACAATAAATCACACTAACAACCAAAGAAATATTAGGTCGATTGTGAGTAAGATAAATGAGACTATCGACCAATTGTCGATAGAGAGTAGCATCGACTTTAGGAGTTTGACAAGTTTTTCTCAACTTAACTCCAGAATGAAAAGGAGTAGCACAACACTTACAATATGCTATCTTAAAATGTCTCAAGAGATCCATTACATATTTAGATTGAGAAATGAAAAAACCATCAGACAATGGTAATACTTGAAGACCCAAAAAATGATGCAGAATATAAATTTTTGTCATGTCAAAGGAGTCAACAATTTTTTTCTTCGACCTAAGAATGAGATCAGTTTTATTGTCGGTTATGAAAAGGTCATCAACATATACAACAATAATCAATATGGTTCCATGAGTATGGAGTACATACAAGCTCTGATCAGATTCACAATGTTTGAAACCAAGTTGAAGAAATAAATTGTTGATCTTAGCATACCAAGCTTTGGGAGCTTGCTTAAAACCATAAAGAGACTTCTTAACTTGACAAACCAAGTTAGAATATTTCATAAAAATAGGAGGTTGTTCCATGAAAATTTCTTCAGATAGGTCACCATGAAGAAAAAGACTCTTCACATCCATCTGGTGGATTTTCCATCCAAAACGAGCATTAAGGGAAAGAATCAGTGGAACAAAGTTCATCTTTGCAATAGAGGAAAAGGTCTCAATGTATTCAATGTCTTATTGTTGAAAAAATACCTTCATAACCAAATGAGCTTTATGACACTTAACAACACCTTTAGAGGTAAATTTGGTCTTGTAGACCCATCGATACTTCATAATGTTCTTCCCTTGAGTTCAGAGAACTAAATGCCAAGTTTGATTCTTCAATGAAGAATCCATTTATGTCTGCATAGCCTGCTCCCATTCAGGTTTTCCTTATGCATTTGAGTAGGAAATAGAATCAAAGGTTTCAAGTACATTAGTCATCAAAGCAACGTTGGCGTGATGCTTTTGATTATGATTTTGTCGGCCTGAGGAAACATCACTGACATCATGACCAAAAACTTCAATTTCCTCGGAATCCCATTTGGGTAGACAACATCAAAGTGATTATCCTGTAACATTGCATAGGAGGAATTCAAAAACTTGATGTCATATGGCTTCTCATTATACATTTCATCTGATAATGATCTGTCATTTGATAAGGTCAAACAGTCGATAGGATTTAGACTCTTCAGAGTAGCGCACCATGATGCAAGGATGACTCTTTGCATAAAATTTCTTTTTGCAATCATCATAAATATGATCCTAGGAAACACATCCAAACACACAAAGGTGGTCGACTGAGGACTTCCTTCCACACCATCATTCAACTAGAGTCACTGAAGGAACAAATCAAGTCGAGATGCAATTGAGTAGATGGTTTTCACAATAAACAACTTCATCCTATAAGCAAGGAGGAAAATATTTCGCATGTAAAATACATCTAACCATTTCAACTAACGTTTGTGATCCATTTGGATATTGGTGTCCACCAACCTCTTCCAGCTGGCTCACATACAACTTTCATCTTGGTAGTTACAATTTTCATCTTGGCAGTTGTTTTCTAGCTTTCGAGTCCTAAACTTTTAGGGCTGTTTTGAGGCCCTAAATAACATTGTTTGGGCCTGCCACAGTCACACTGTATACAAAGTTAGAGTGTGATGACATAATGTGTAGTCCTCATATCAGGGCCCACATGACTTTTGGCGCTTCATCTCCTAGGGTTAGATTTTTGGATGTCTAGGGTTTTCTGTTTACTTATGGATGCTAAAAAGACATGGATGCCTCATTTTAATGTGATCTGATGAATGTGCATAGTTTCCACATCTCTTCTTAGAGATTAACTACCACCATTCGAGCAAGATTGTTTTCATTCTGCATTTTACCATTTCAACATATTTCTTTATTGAATAGAAGTTAAATTCCATTGTATCTCTGTTATTGCTCTTTGTATATCTGTGCTACTGTTATAAATTTGTGTTTCATTTCATTCCGGTCATAAATTAGATGAGTGGTATCATAACATTATGCTCTTCATTTGTTTCTTTGTGCATGTCTCCAATGAGGTCGGGATATAAGCAGTTGGGACTCGAACCAGTTAAGCCTTTGCAACATCGGACTCGCCAAACCTGACGACCACCCATGGGGGAAGAAAAGAGAGATGATGGGGTAGGAGATCCATTTAACCATTTCTTGAGGAATCCCTCTTGCGACAAAGGAACAAATGATGGATAAATTTGCACAAATCCTTCGATGATTGCCAACATGCGACACATATTCCTCAAGCAAAGGCGGCGCCCCCTTCAAGGTACAAATGAATTTTGATATTCATATGTTTTAAGTTCAAATAGATGTGGATGTTGTAGACAAATTGTTAAACCTTCTAGAAGGGTATTTTTCTTTTCACAACTTTTTCGAGAGAGAAAATATTACATTTGTGCTCCTTAGGGTCATCCCCCATGTCAAATATTGGTGGGATACTTTCTGTGAGAAAAATGAAACAAAGCGATCTACATTATTTATAGTTTCACCCACTTGGGTTTACTTAAAATATTTTATTAAGGAAAAATACTACTCGGTTGGAATTTATGACGACTTATATACAATATGGAGCACACTGCAGTAGGAAAGGGACCAAACAATGTCAATGTTCACCAATGTCTTCCATACCTTGCGCACCAAGTTGGGTATCAAATACTCTAAGAGACATCCGATGCTCAAGTACCATGACGGTATGCATAGATACATCCAGAAAGAAATGGAGTTCCTGGACATCTCATCCTTGGGCGTGGCCTATCGATATGTTGTCAAAATAAAGCAAAATTTTAAACAAAAGACGCGACAGATTGGGGCTACAAACCCCTCACAACAGAAGCAGGGAAAAGGCATCCCAAACCCACAAAACAAAGGGAAGAGAAAGGATGGATAGCCTTAAGAAAACCATTCCAAACCACAAACAAAGAAGGACAATGGGAAGACAAAGAAATACACTAAGAAATGGTGTGAGTTTCATAAGAGCCCTTGGCATAACACCGTTGAATGTTTCCCAAATCAGTCATTGGTGGTCGAGGTGAAAGCCTCTGAATCATATGAAAGATGTGAACCTGAGTCTGAACCAGAAAAAGGGAGACAGATCATTGATGCAGAACTCAGTGCCACCATTTCTACCACAACCAAGGTCCAACCCGGTGAACCTGATGAACCAGAGGAAGGTAAGCGCCTCTTTCATTCACAAATATGGGTGAAGGGTACTCCGCTGCACTTCATATTTGGTAGTGGTAGCTAGAAGAACCTCATCTCAATCGAGGTCATCAAGCAGTTGGCTCTGTCAACAACACCACACCCACAGTCATACACCATTGGATGGCTCTACCAAGGGAGCGATCTCCACGTCATCCAATAATGTCGTCTGGCCTATGACATCAAGACCTTAAAAGATGAGGTATTGTGTGATGTCACCCCCATTAAAGTTTGTGATGTTCTTTTGGGTCAAGCTTATTTATGGAATCACCATGTTGTATATGAGTCTAGGCCTCATAATGTTATTATTACTTTGGACATGGAATTAGACAGGATACCCGAGGTAGTCCCATCTACCTCCATTTCCTTGATCTATTCCAAGCAATGAAAGAAGGTCATCTCTTAAACCAGGAAGTTTGTCTTCTTTGTGATTCATGATCAAAGTGAGCGGAAGCTTGCAGCCACATATATGGCCTTTGCAAAAGGTCTCTCCATGCAGCAGAAAAAAGTGGATAAGGTTGTGGAAGAATGTAAAGACATATTCTCCTCACCTACTGGGGTACCTCTGCACTTTCATTTCAAGCACTCAATCGATATGACCCCTGATGCACTGCTACCCAATAGGCCAATCTATCACCTCTCTCTGTTAGAAAATGAGGAAATCAAGTGCCATATCCAAGAGATGCTAGAAAAGGGGCACATGCGCCCAAGCTCATCACCTTGTGGAAGCCTAATCGTTCTGGTGGAGAAGAAAGACGAGACCTGGAAACTCGACATTGATTACCAGGACCTAAATAAAATCACAATCATGAACTGGTACCCAATTCCTTGAATTGAATATCTCGTTGACCAAATCAAGGGGGGGAAATACTTCATTAATATTGATCTGAAGTTTGACTACCACCAGGTCCCAATAGAAATGTATGGAAGACTCCCTTCAAGTCCAAAGAAGGTGTTTTTGAATGACTGGTCATGCCCTTTGTCTTGACAAACACCCCAACAACTTTCATGAGGATGATGGACGATATCTTGCGGTCTTTCACTAATTATTTTGTGGTGGTGTATTTGGATGACATCCTCATCTTCAACAAGAATTGGGCGGAACACTTGCAACATATCTAGTAGGTTCTACACACTCTGTGACCACACAAGCTACATGCAAATTTGGAAAAATGATTCTTCAACATGAACAGGGTCCAATATCTAGGTTAAATTGTTGATGAGCATGGGGTGCATGTCGATCCAACCAAGATCGAGGTCATCCATGACTAGCCAGCCCCGAACACACTCACTAATATTCGAAGCTTCTTAGGCCTTGTCAATTTCTATTGCAAGTTCATGTTGGGATTCTCCCACATTTTTTGGGCCCTTAGCTAAGTGACCAAAGGTGGTGGCAAGGGAAATTTTTTCTGGGGCTAATTGCAACATAAAGCATTTGATGATTTGAAGCAACACTTGTTCTCATCCCTAGTGCTCTCATTACCCAACTTGCAATAGCCATTTGAGATTGAGACATATGATTTAGAATATGATGTGGGTGCATTTATCACTCAGCATGGACATCTCATGGAATATCATAATGAGATGCTATCAGATATTTTCTATAAGTACCCCACTTAAGAAAAAAGAAATGTACTCCATTGTACAAGATTGCCACTAGTGGAGACATTACATTCTCAGGAATGAGACAATCATCCACACTGATCAGAAGCCTCTGCAGTTCATGAAAACACAAGGAAAATAGCAGAATGACCGCCATCAGAAGTGGTTCACATACTTTCATCAATTCCATCTCAACATCAAGTATAAGACGAGGAGCACCAACCACGTCATTGACTATCTCAGACAACCTCTCGTTGCCACACAAACCATGGTGCTACCCTCCTGCAAACATGAGATGTACAAATGGCCCCAAATCTATAAGATAGATCCTAACTTCCCCACTACCTACCATATGTTGGGCACAAACACAACAGTCACTAATTTTCATCTGCAAGACAAGTTTTTGTGCCATCTGGGCCATCTCTTCATTCCATCAAGCGAGCGAGCAAAGATGATTTAGGAAGCTCACTGCACTCGGGTGGCTGAACACTTTAGCATAGAAAAGATAGTGGTAGTGTTGTAGCAACATTTCTATTGGCCGAAACTTCCACAGGATGTCAACAAGTATATCAGGTCCTACACAACCTGCACCATTTCCAAACTGGCCATTAAGAAACAAGGCATGTACACCCCTCTTCCTACTTCCGACGGGCCTTGGGAATCCATCTTGATGGACTACATGTCGAACATTCCTTCAACCAAGTAGGGAAATGATTGTGTTTTTGTTAGGATATTTAGACATTTAGGAGTTAGTTAAGATCTACTTGGTCTAATGCATCGTTAGGTAAAAGTGTGTTTCTTTAGTTTGCATTAGTATGCATTTGTAGTTAGGAAATTCGACGGTCACAATATGTTCCCGACATAGAGTGATCTAACGATTCATATTCTCTTCGATCTTAACGACCATTTATCTGTGGCTTAGCACCTGATTGGTCCATGACATCTATTTAAAGAGCATGGAGGGTCATTTGTTGTTGATAAATTATGAGAAACTCTCTTGTAAAATCTCTCTGTAATCTTTTTCTTTTGCATTAATAAACTGCTCCAAGTGGTCGTGTTGGTTGGGGCCGTGGATGTTTCCCCGTAGGGGTTTTACCACATCGAAAAATCAATGTGTTGATTTTTGATTTGGTTGTGTGAATGGTTATTGAAGGTGTTCGTCCTCTATTGGAATACATGTGTTGTCGAACATGGTACTAGAGCTTGTTTGAAGACCCACTCTTGTTGTAGATCGAGATCATGAAGCCAAGTTGTCTCATCTCCATTTTCTTCCATTTCCATACATTTCTGGGTTGAGAGGACTGTTCGATTGTGTCTGGGTAAACTAACAGAGATATAACCCTTGTTTTCATCGAGAAGCAAATTTTTTTCGTGTGTGAAATTTTTTTTTTTTTAGCACACTTTCAAAGGTCGTCTTCCACAACAACAACAAAAACACCCCCAATCCTCTTACTAAACAATACAATATGTTTTGCTAGCCCATTTGGTTAAAAATTTTGTTCTTAAGTAAGAGGTCTTGAGTTCAAGTCTCTCTTTTTGTTACTTTTTTTTTTTTAAAGTTCATGCTCAATTGTAAAGTGTATTTCACTTCAAGTATAAAAGTGAATCACTATAAGTAGCTTTAATATTTTATTTTAGAGTACTTTATTTTGCACGAGGCTTTTCTTTTATAAAGTATCTTCATTGTAAAAGTGATCCCCACTTCATTTTATAAAAGTGGGTCACTTCATAAAGAAACTTACACCACCACATGGTCCTTTGGTTACCGTTTAGTTTCACATCCAAAGTCCATTTTTATTGCCGTTTTTTTTTTTTAAACTGCCTAATTTATCGAGATATTTCCATCTAGATCATCAGTTTCAGTTTTTAAATACACATTATATATGTTTTTGATATATCTTATTCTATTAATATTTTGTTTACCAACACCAACTACTTCCAATGGAAATCTCATATGGAGGATTTATTAAGAAGTAAAGGTTTGTACTGGATTACCTTGGGTAAGGAAAAAGAACCCACTAATTCTGATAAGAAAGTCAAACAGGAAAATAGGAGTGACGAAGCACGTGGACTAATCAGAATGTCCATCTCTCTTGATTTAAGGTTCCACCTTAAAGAAATTGATGAGCCCAATGAATCGTGGGAAAATATTGAATTTGTGTTTGGTAAAATCAATATTATTCGAGCACAACAATTAGAAAGTCAAGTACTGGCGTTAAGTCCAAGTGATTTTTCTTGCATTGGAGACTATCTATCTAAGTTTAAAACGCTCAGAATTTTATGTGAAGAATATGAGATAAAGATTGACGAATAGCGTTGCATCTAGATCTTATTCTTTCTAAGCTAGGTAGTGCATATTTTGTGTTTGTATCTACCTTTTATGACATGAGAGAGGATCTAGGGAAATCTTATCAAAAACCCACTCTTGAGTCCTTTTTTGATGCTTTGATTAGAGAGAAAGATAAGCTTGTACAACTTGGAGTGATCAACACTGCAGGTACCTCCAATAAAGCCTTAGTCACCCAACAGAGAGATAAACCCAAGAATCCCAAGAAGAAACATCCTCTCTACAACAACAAGCAACATAAGGGTCCCAAACCCACTCAGATAGATTCAACTCCTAATGGTGACAAAGGATAAAAATATAAAAATAAGAAGATTGAAAGACATTGCAACTTTTGCGATAAAGATGGTCACGATGAGTCCAAATGTTTCAAGAAGATGACAGCTTTAGATTCAACAACAATGAAGAAGTACAACATCAGTATTGATTCTACTTCTTCTTTTTCTTCTCATGGACATGCACTTTCTACTTCTGGTTTCTCCTTCAATACAACTTCTAATTCTTCTTCTGATGAATGGTTTATTGATTCTGGAGCATCTTATCATATGGATAAGGATAAAGACATATTTTCTGCTCAAAATGAATGTAACACCAAGAAAATATTTGTTGGTGATGATAGATCTCTTAGTGTTGTGGGATCTGGAATAGTTCAAGTAGATAAAATGGTCATTTCAATGATGTATTATGTGTTCCAAGTCTTTCTTGCAACCGTCTATCAATATATCAAATCACTCATTCAGCTGAAGGTAAAACCGTACAGTTTTCACCTCACCAATTTGTAATCAGGGATCTAAAATATCCTAAGCATGTTCTTGCAACTGGAATTGCGATGATATTACCAGGTTGTACAAGTTTGAAAACTTTAGGTCATCATATTTTTCATCAGTTTTTGTTGCTCATAGCGATGACTTGAACAAAATTTGGCATGAGCGGTTTAGTCGTATAAACTATCGCTCATTGAAGCAACGATGCAATCAATAGATGGTGACTAGACTTCCTCCCGTTTCATGCAAAGATGTTGTTTGTGTCAGTTGTGTTCTAGGCAAAAAAATCATCAAGACAATTTTGACAAACGTGCCTCTTGGCACGCCTCGGGCTCTTTGCAACTTGTTCACATTGATTTGTGTGGTCCACTTTCTACTCCTTATTTTTCTGGGTGCAAGCATTTATTAACTTTCATTGATGACTTTTCCAAACATACTTGGGTTTACTTCTTAAAAATTAAGAGCAAAGTTTTTGACAAGTTTTTGGCCTACAAGGCCCTTGTAGAAAAGAAATCTGGACATCAAATTCAAAGGTTAAGAACAGATAATGGAGGTGAATATGTGAACAATAATTTTACAAGTTACTGCACTACACAGGGCATCCAAATGCAACACACTGTTCCATACACACCACAACAAAATGGTGTTGTTGAGAGAAAGAACTGCACATTAAAAGAAATGGTTAATTGTATGATCCAATCTAAGGGATTAAATATAAATTATTGGGTGTAAGGCATCAACTATGCAAATTACATAGTAAATCATGCTCCCACAAAGGCTCTTAAAATTATAACACACGAAGAAGCTTGGAATAAAATTAAACCAGATGTAAGTCACTTATGTGTATTTGGCACTATAGCATGGGTTCACATTCTTGATGAGAAAAGGAAAGCATTGCAACCTAAAAGTGAGAAGTGTAAATTTGTTGGTTATTCTAAAGATGTCAAAGGTTATAAACTTGTTCAACCACATTGCAATGAAATTATTATTAGAAGAGATGTTAAATTTGATGAAAATATCTTGGCCCGGAAGCCTAATTTGACGATTGTGCCTTCTTCGGCTTGCGAACCATCTTCGACGTTTGTGCCTTCTTCGACATGCGAGCCATCTTCGATGTTTGTGTCTTCTTTGGCCTACGATCCATCTTCGACGTTTTTGCCTTCTTCTTTTTCTATTATGGTTTCTTCGCTAGATGATGACAGTCATGATAGAAAATACACCACCGCCTGCTCACCTTCCTCCAGATGAGTCCTTTGAACCTGAACCAGCACCATCTTCTCCGCTTCCTAGACGGGTCTGTTCAACACGAGAAGCAACTGGTGATATTGTCAGTGATCCTTCAGATCAACGTCAGACACGTTCATAGTTCCAACGAGCCTATTCTCTTTTGGCTCGAGTTTCAGAGACTCATGATCCAAAAACATTTGCAGAAGGTTTAGGTCATCCAGATTGGGATATAGAAATGAATGAAGAGTATTGTTCTTTAATGGAAAAAAATATTTGGGATATTGTACCTCTTCCAAAAACAAGAAAACTTGTCAGGTGTAATTTTGTCTACATAACTAATTATGCATCAGATGGAAGTGTTGAAAGACACAAGGCTTGATTAGTTGCCAAAGGATTTTCCCAAGTTGAAGGAACTGACTATAATGAATCCTTTGCCCCTATAGCCAAAATGAATTCCATCTGCCTTGTTATTTCCCTTACTGCCTCACATAAATGGGAGGTCCATTAGATGGATGTTAAATCCGCCTTCTTGCACGAAGATTTGCAAGAAGAAATATACATTGAACAACCTCCTAGCTATGTCCAGAATGACTCTAGCCTTGTTTTTCTCCTTAAGAAATCTTGTTATGGTCTTAAGCAAGCTCCCCAATCTTGGTATGCCAAAATGAACAACTTTCTTATTGACACTAGATTCTCTAGATGCCACTCTGATCCTAATGTCTATACCAAGAAATTAGGAATCCATCTCATCATCCTTGTCCTTTATGTTGATGACCTTATCCTTACTGGTAGTGACTCAAAACTTTTAAACCATGTGAAAACCAGCCTTAAGAAGAAATTGGAAATGATAGACTTAATCTTTTTTCACTATTTCCTTGGCCTCCAAGTTTTGAAAACCAATGAAGGAATTTTTATTTCCTAGTCTAAGTATGCTTGTGACCTTCTTCGTCGCTTTCACATGGACGATTGTAAACCAACCCCTTCTCCCTTCCAGTATGGAGTCAAGGTTACTACCACCTGTACTTCTCCTGAAGTTGATGCCACCCTATACCGTTAGTTAGTTAGTAGCCTCTTATACTTGACTTATACCCATCCTAATATTTCCTTTGTTGTTGTTCTTGTTTCCTGGTATATGCAAACACCCCATGAAATCCATTGGAAATAAACTAAAAGGATACTTCGCTATGTTTGTGGTATAGTTCAATTCGAGACACATTACATTTCAGGGGGGACTCCTTTATTAGTTGGTTTCACTGATTCAGATTGGGTCGACGACCTTAATGATCAGAAGTCTACTGCAGGTTATGTTTTTGTCCTTCATTTAGGACCTGTCACTTGGGCCTGTAAGAAACAACAGGCTATTTCACTTTCCTTAGAAGAAGTAGAGTACCGAGCCGCGGTAAATGAAATCGATTAAGCCTTGTTGCTTTGACATATCCTTTCAGATTTTGGATTCCAGCAGCAACATCTGACCAGCCTTTGGTGTGAAAATCAGAGTTCCATCAAGCTCGCCAAAGACCCAGTTCAACATCAACGCAGAAAAAACATCAAGCTACACATGCACTTCATCCGAAAGCTCATTCACGATCAAGTTATTGAAGTGCTCTTTTTCCCTACAAAAGATCAAGTTGGAGACATTTTTATAAAGTCTCTTACAGAAGCGAAGTTTTCAAAACTTCGATCTATGTTAGGAGTTCAAGAAGTTGTCATCAAGGGGGGATATTCTCTAATGCTTCCTTCCTTCTCCTATAGTGTCAATATTGTAAATCCTTCAATCCTACCCCAACTTGTTCTTAAGGGGGGATGTTAGGATATTTAGACACTTAGGAGTTAGTTAAGATCTACTTGGTCTAATGGGTCGTTAGGTAAAAGTGTGTTTCTTAGTGTGTTTCTTCAGTATTCATTAGTATGCATTTGTAGTTAGGAAATATGACGGTTGAAATATCTTCCTGACATAGAGTGATATGACAATTCATATTCTCCTCGATCTTAATCACCATTGATCCGTGGATTAACACCTAATTGGTAAATGCAAGTCAAGAAGCCTTGTAGCTTCGACATATCCTTTCAGAGTTTGGATTCCAACAGCAACATCTGACCAGCCTTTGGTGTGACACATCTTCTTCAAGCAAAGGTGTCACCCCCTTCAAGGTATAGATGAATTTTGATATTCATATATTTTAAGTTCAAATAGATGCGGATGTTTTAGACAA
>ML788109.1:288889-301554 GCA_009831015.1 Picea engelmannii
CTTCCTAACCTCTTAACTCAACAAAAGTATGGTGATCTTGGAAAGCTTCTCTTAATGTTTTTCAAGCACAGAAACAAAATTCTAAAGAATCACAAGTAATCACTTACCCTCTTAAGGTCCGATAGACCAATTAGATCTTAGTGAACGTTAATCATCATCATCATCATCATCATCAACATCACATTCATAACATCACATTCATGACATCATTATATTTAATATTCATTACATCATCATATTTTAATATAATAATATTCATGACATCATTATATTTAATATTCATTACATCATCATATTTTAATATAATAATATTCATGACATCATTGTATTTAATATTCATGACATCATCATATTTTAATATAATGATATTTATGATATAATGATATATATTTTAATATAATGATAGTATAATATCTTTAAAATTTATGAATAATATTTAATATTCATGACATTATCATATATTAATATAATGATAATATAATATTTTTAAAAATTGGGAATAACAATTATGAATGGTCCTTTAATTTAATTTAATTTTTTTTCTTTGGATGGGGTGTTATGCATTAGACAATGAACACGGGGGAGGATGGGGTAGTTGGCATTGGCAGGTCACATGCCCCCCACCTTCGTCGACAACCTCAACAATTCAATGGCTTACAATTACACTCACTCGCTTTTTCTCTCTGCAAAGTACCACCTTTAGGTGCTACAACGTGCCATTCCTCATGGAGCAGTTATGGCGATGGACGCTGCGAGCAGGTTGTCATGTCACCTCCTTCGTCTTTTTCACTTGGCTCTGGGGTTGTTCCTCCTCCATTGCCTACCGTTTTCCACTATTGTTGTTGTGCTCTTCCACTATCTCAATTCTCTGGCCATCCCTTCCTTTCGGTTCCAGAATTTTGCTTTGAATATTGTCCTCCCCACCTCCCCTTCCTGGTTATGTCGAGGTAGAGAGGAAATTCCAAACGAGGCCCGACATGGTTCAATACTTATGGAAGGATGGCTAATCGAAAGCCCATCCAACATCATCCCTTTCCCACTTCCACTGCTTCTCAATCCCCCGTTGATCATCAAAGCCTTGCTCCATTGTCTTCGCCTTGGACCTGTCGAGTCGAGTGGTTTGACAACCATGGGAACTCTCTAAGCTTCGCCCCTGGTGCCATTTCGAATGTTCCTTCCACCTCTCGGATGTCTAGCTCCTCTCCAACACCACCCCCTGACCCCCAACCCAACGCCATTCCCACTCCAGAGGTGACCCCATCTCAACCCCTTTCGCCCGGTTGCTGCACCTGTGGGGATTACTCTCGTATCCATGCTTCAATGGATATTTTGCAGGAACTAGTCTTTGAAGTCAAGCACAACTTGGCGGATCTTGTGTTCAGGTCTGAGCTCAGGGAGCACCGCGAAGAATGTCTAGAGGCTCTGTTATTTGCACTCCTCCACCACTCTCTGGTTCCTTCGACTGCAGTAGCAACCGAGACTTTTGAGTCCAGCGACACTTGGCGCTTGCTCACCCGCACACGACTCCAACTTGAAGACATCATTCGCAGGTTCTGGTTTTAGGATTATATTGATGGCCAAGTTTTGGTTAGCTTTTTTTATCACCCTATGTGACACCGAGATTGATAAACAACACAACATGCATAGGGAGTTGTTTTTGACTATGACAAGTTTTTATATTTTAGGAAGTGGTTTATTTTGAACACTTCATTGCATTGGTTCCCACCCAAACAATACAGACCAATACACTTTATTTTTTGCAGAAAAGCATGTATATGGTGAAATTTGATAAGTAACTTATAATACAAAAACTTATTTAAAAAAAAAATTAACTATTTTAAATTACGAAATATTTTATTAATAAAAAATACATAATACTTAAATCTCTTTCCTATATTTTAAAATCTTAATTGTGTGTTTGAGGTTTATTTTTCTTTTATTAGTCCCTTTAAAAGGGATTATTAAGAATAGATGCACATCGATATAAATGCTTTTAAAATCAATATCCTCAACTTTATCCAATTAATTAATTGATATGTTTATCCATTCTTAAAAGTTTAATTTAATATTTGATACAAGTTCAAATGTAGTGATTTCAAAAGAAATTACTCGACCTTCTCTATTAGTTTCTCATACTTTCTTTGTCGTTTTGATTCCTCAAGTTTTACATAGTATCGCTTGAGGCATTTACTTATAATAAATTCATTGCTTTGCTTGGCACATTTACTTACAATATGTATCACTTCTTCGGAAAAAGGAGCAACACCAAAAGCATTTACTCAATGCACTATATTATTATTATTTTTTTTCAACAAACCTTCACCACCACTGTCCTCTTCGCATTATAGCTAAACCTTTTGCCTTTTCTCACTTACTTGTCTCTCATCAAGAAAGACTCTCGGCTCTCATCAGTAAGCTTACTCCAAAGATGGTGTTTCAGAGAAAAGGAAAGAAAGAGCACGTGGCACCACCATCATCTTGTACATACCCATATCATGTAAGCTTCCTCCTTCCTTGTCACCAAGTTGTGCATCTAGGATTCATAGTTATATAATGACAACTCCTCTTTAATATGTTCTTGCATGGGAAACTCTTGTGGTGTCTCATTGTACATATTCTCCAACAACTCCCAACTTTTATTATTGATAGGTAGCTCTCTTTGCATGGGCATTAGTGTTGATTTAGTTGATAGAGAAGGGCATGACAAGTGTAGATGACAATTGTGCAAAACCAAAAGATTGCTTAAGGAGTTCATAGTTGTAGTTTCCCAGCCAATGCCATCAATGAGGTAGAGCTATGGACATCTTTGGTTTCGTAATTGTCCTCCATGCATTTTTCAATTTGAAGCATTCTGCCACTATTTGAAGTTGTCTTCTCTTTATGTTCAAGTACAATCGGGTCTTCTCTTTGCTTTGTCCTTCAACTCTAAATGCCACAATCACGAGCAACTGTTGTAAATCGAAGGTGGAGATAACCAAAGCGTCCAAGTTGCTAAAATATTTCTTTGTGATCCATTCATTGCCCAAACATTTGCAAATGAATGTGTGAATTCCCATTCTCTACCAAACATCACACTATAGGTTAATATCAACTCATTATTGAATTTCAATAGATTTTTGGGATTTTTCTATCTAATAGATAGGTGTGGCAATGTATGATCCCATTTACCGATTGACTTATCACTCGGGGCTACGTAGAGCATATCCTTGATTTCCAATAGATTCCTTACTATTCTTAATAGTAAAAGCAAGCTACCAATTGAATCAACCTTTAAATATGACCTATGGGCTTGATCTCGCTATGCCAACCCCTTTCCTTAAAGATCATCACTTCTCTAGCACAACAATTGAAATTCAAGTAGGTAGAAGAACAATGCTCTATAGCAAAGTGAGGTGCTCTATAAGGCCCCATGAGAAGCTAGATGTACACTAGCTATAGAAGATTCACCTCCTAGGAACAACCCATGTCGTATTTTCCTTTCACAACCCATGTCCTTCCCTTTCTAAGCCCAAGAAAGAAAATACATCAAGGAGAGTGGATCGTAGCGCTCTATGTATGAATGGTTACCTTACTTATTATTTGGGCTCTATGTCCCCTGCCCCCCTATGATCAATCAAGCCATAATAACATACTTTCTCTCATTTCAATCCATTCAAAGCTACTACATTCGCATAGAAGTCTTATTGATTACTAAATTTAGCAATTCAAACACAGTATCGTTCACTTTACCCAAGTGGGATTTGGTGTAGCCTTAGCCACCATATTCCACACCATATTCATGATATCATATGGTGCAAACTTAATCTTAGCATATTTTTTTCCTATAGTCATTTTTGCTTCAGAGCAATTGAAACAATGAAAAACCTAAGGAAGGCCTAGATGCTAAGGTATGAAACCCTTGTGGTCATTATTATTTGACTACATCCTACACCAAACATAGGGGGTGTACTACATAGTAGTATCTTGACTAAATAAATAATCATGAGAGGTGTGTCCGGTGATACATTTGAGTGTTACTAGGCACATTGAGTTATGTCCATAACCCAAAGTGGTGGATTTCCTGTGCATGTGTCTAGAGTGAGAGAGTATTTATGAGAGAGACCCAACCAACCACAACAACGCCCATTTCAAGGACCCATTGACAAAAACCATATGGAATTCTTATAGCAAGATGATGATTCTCTATGCCTATGAGCCACCATTTCTGCTCAAAACCCATATGACCTTTGGCACATATGCAACATCGCCAATGTTTCTTTCAAAAAAAATTCAAACACATAAGCTATTGTGAAGCAAAGGGCTATGAAACTTGATAAAGTCTTGTAGAAATGGATTTTACTATTGAACCTAGAATTCTAACCTGCCTACAAAGATTGACTCTTTATGTAACGTCCCCGGCCACCGACCCCTGCCGGGTAACGCTACCCAAACAACCTTAACCTTGACTTTACTGCTTTGATACCATTTCTGTGACATTCTCGACCTTAAACAACAGGCTAGGCCATGCCACCGAGTAACTTTGTGGAAATAATCACATATACAACTTAACCGGAAGATAGAGATAACATCTGGTATTCACACTTATAAATATATATCTATTTAATGCAATTAAACAGACGTCAATACTCTACTCATACACATGTTCATGCGAAAGCAACATTTAACACATACATGCAACACACACACACACACACACACACACACACACACACACATATATATATATACAGACATTACTCATTAATTATAATGCAAATACAAATACACAACATAAAACAAACACAAAATTGGTACTTATCTTTTAATAGATGACCACTAATTTCATACAGACCTTCCACGAACCTCCCAGCCTTAGACTATGATACTCATCACGCTCAGCAGTGGGTCACCCCCGAGCTAGGACTAAACTCCACCAAGCAAGGGAATTCTAGGCTTGGCAAGGACAACAAGGAAGTTGCACAGAACAATAGGAAGGATATTTTATCCCAGGAGCTACTTACGCCCACAACCCATAGACCCTCATTCCCCACATGCCTGCTCCACCCCAGGAGGGTACACCTTCACTAATACAAGTCCATCGGCTACTACACCTCCCTTACCTCGAGATTCAACAACAGGATGGACCAGAAGTCTCAGAGTACTGTAGTTGCTACAAGACTCCATTCCAGGAGAACTCACTTCCCAACAAACTCTCTCACCTGGGAGAGTTGCTCACTGTCCTGACAACCTGCTTCTTCAATTCAACTCCTAATCAATACGACAACAACATTCAACTAACACATGGGTGACAGCAGCAACAAAAAACAGTTATGGACACCGAAAATGGCAACAACCAAATGCTAAGACACATCACAACTTAGGCGAATACAAATGCGTTGGGCTTCACAGGATACACACGAGATAACTCAAGTACAACTACAAGATTCCAAAGGTGCGTATTATATACAGAGGCGATGATGATGATGGAGAACTGGTTCAATGCGTGAATCCATGGTCAATCGAGAAGGGTGACAGAATTCCAGAGAATCGTAAGGGTCGTGAGGAAACTCGAAACTGGTCCAGACGCAAGGATGGAAACAATGCCAGAGTGGGAAGCGAACCCCCAACGAGCTGGCTTTCACCTCTATAAACTGCATGCACCCAAGTTGAAACATGTCTTCTTGAAGCTGCATGATTTCCACTTAGCACTCGTTCCCTTTTTCCCATGAACTTAGGACAACACAACATATGTCAACCATAGCCTTTGGGAAATAATAATAAAATATTATTCCCTTAGAGGTAATCCCTCTAGCTTAGCCCCTAGGCCTAGACACTTAGCCCCCTCCCATACCCTACCTAGTGGAGCTTAGTCCCCCATAACTCTTCTTCGTGGTCGGTCTACACGCAGCAGTGTAAATTTATTAATGATGAAAGTACTTACATATACAAAATCAGGCTCATTGGCCTTAGCATCTGGCTCACCAGCCTAATAAACACATAAGTCTCTCAGCTTATAACCACTTGGCTCACCATCCTATAAACATAATTACAATTCAGAAGGGGCTCGGCCTTGGGGTGTTACAATCCCCTCCCCTTATTTTTTCATTTTCCTCAGTGCAACTTATTTACACAACAACAACAAGATTTCCAAAGTCTTAAAAAATATGTGGGTACTCTACCCACATAGCATCTTCATGCTCTCATGTTGCGTCCTCAGGATCGTACTAGGTCCAATGGAATTTTACAAGCCCTATGGCTCGATTACGGAGCTGCTTGCTTTTCCAGTCCAGTATACGCACCAGATGCACCTGCAAGCCACCTTCTTGCTCCACCTGAATCACATTCCAATCAATAACATGATTAGCATCAAGCATATATTTCTTAAGCAATGAAACATGAAACACGAAACACATTATGTATAGTCATGGATGCAGGCAATGCAAGCATATATGCAACTGGTCCAATCCTTTCTAGGATTTCAAATGGCCCACAATATCTGGCTGCCAACTTGGAACAGTTTCCCAGCTTCAGGGAATTTCTGTTGGCTTTCACTTTCAAGAAAACATGATCACCCACTTTAAACTCCTTGCGGATTTTGTTCTTATCAGCATAAATGTTTCTCCTGTCTTGGGCAGCCTTCAAATTCTGCTTAATCTTCAACATTTTCTCTTCCATTTCCTTGAGCAACTCTGGCCCAACCACTACCCTATTAACTGGGTTATCCCAACTTACTGGGGTGTTGCACTTTCTGCCATAAAGTGCTTCAAACGGGCTCATCTTCTGTGATGCTTGATACCCATTGTTGTAGGCAAATTCTACCAAGTGTAGGTAGTCTTCCCATTTATATGGTTTGTCCATCACATACATCCTTAACATGTCCTCTATCACTTGGTTCACCCTTTCTATTTTCCCATCAAACTCAGGATGATAGGTTGTGCTGAAGTTCATATTCGTTCTGAACCCTTTGAATAACCCTTTCCATAACTTTGAGGTGAATTTCGGGTCTCTGTCAAACACAATTGTCTTGGGAATACCGTGCAATCGTTCTACTTCCTTCATATAGATATCAACAACATTAGTTGCCTTGTGAGTAGTTTTCAATGGAATAAAATGGGTAGCTTTCGTAAGCTTATCCACCACCACCATGATGGAATCATGTTGCTTTCCGGTTCTGTGCAATCCTATGATTAAATCCATTGTCACCACTTCCCACTTCCACTCAGAAGTGGGCAATGGTTGTAGCAACCTAGCTGGGTGCCTATGCTCAGCCTTGACCCTTTGACAGTCTAAGAATTTAGCTATGTACTCTACAATTTCCTTCTTCATGCCTGGAAAAAAGTAACAGCTCTTGACTGCCGCCATTGTTTTTTGATATCCAGAGTGCCTAGCATAAGGCACATTATGCATTTCTTTCAAGATCATAATTCTCAACTCCTAGGAATTAGGTACATAAATTTTGTTTTTGTACAAGAGTGTTCCATCAGCATCCAATTTATAATCTTCCACTTTCTGTAGCATCTTACCTTGTTGTAGCTTTGCCACCAATTCCATGTACTGCAAATATGCATTTGCAGCTTTCAAAATGTTGCCTTTAATATCAGTTTGATACATGCTAATGGTCGTAACATGTAGTTCATGCACTCTTCTATTGAGTGCATCAACCACTTTGTTCTTCTTTCCTTTGATATGCTTGATATCAAAGTCGTACTCACAAAGGAATTCCAACCATCTACTTTGCCTAACATTCAAGGTTGGCTGATCAAACAAATACTTCATACCGTTATCGTCTATACTCAATTCAAACCTCCTTCCCATGAGGTAGTGCCTCCATTTCTTAAGGGCGTGCAGTATGGCTGCCAACTACAAATCATGAGTTGCATAGTTCTTTTCATGACCCTTCAGCTTTCTGGATTCATAACATACCATAAACCCATTCCGACTGAGGACTCCTCCTAGTCCTTCTTTGCATGCATTTGTACACACTAAAAAATATTCATTCGGATCTGCAAGCCTCGGGATTGGAGCACTGGTTAACAACTGTTTCAATTGCTGGAAGCTTCTCTCACATTCTTCTCTCCATTGAAATTGTGTCTCCTTCCTTTGCAAGGAAGTGATGGGGTGAGCTATCCTTGAGAACCCTGCAATGAACCTTCTGTAATAGCCAGCTAGACTCATAAAGGATCTGACTTTTGTCACATTCTTTGGCGCTGACCATTGTCCGATGGATTCTATCTTCTCAGGATCCATGACTATCCCATCCTTTGAAATGATATGTTCCAAATAATGGATCTCCTTTTGATAAAATGAGCACTTTCTCAATTTGGAATACAGTTGGTACTCTCTTAGCACCTGCAACACCATCCTCAGATGATGTTCATTCTCTTCCTCCGACTTGGAATACACCAGGATTTCATCCAAAAATACTATGACAAACTTCTCTAGATATTCTTTGATTACACCATTCATTAGGCACATGACAACATTGGGTGCATTTGATAACCCAAATGGCACCACTGCGAATTCATAATGACCATAACTTGTTCTGAAGGTGGACTTCCTGGTGTCTTCATCCTTTATCCTTACCTGGTGGTACCCTGACCTAAGATCTATTTTTGAAAATATCTTGGCATCCTTCAACTGATCAAAGAGATCATCGATCCTTGGCAAAGGATACTTGTTCTTAATAGTCACTTTGTTCAACTATCTGAAATCGATACACAATCTCGATGTCCCATCTTTCTTCTTCATGAACAGGACCGGGGCACCCCAAGGTGACACACTTGGGAATATATACCTCTTCTTCATAATTTCTTCAAGCTGCAATTGCAGTTCTTTCAGCTCTGGTGTACTCATTCTGTAAGGAGTTTTTAACACTGGAGTTGCTCCAAGCATAAGGTTTATAGAGAAATCAATATCTCTCTTAGAGGGTAGTCCGGGTACCTCCTGGAATACATCTTCAAAATATTTTAATACTGCATGGTCTTCAATATTTGACACCTTATACTTAGGTGCTTCTTCCATATGAGCTGCAAATATTTGACAGCCCTTCCTGTAACACTTCTTCAGCTGCATTGATGATATTTCTATGATAGTAACTACCCTTGGGATTCCTTGCACTTTACTTAGGTTTCCCTCCTCATCCAGGCAAATGAATGTATTTTTATGACAATATAAGATGGAATGGTGCTGGTCCAACCAATCCATCCCAATTAGATAGTCATAGGAACCTAAAGGTAAGATGTTCAATTCAACCCTTGTGCTCAGTCCATTCATGTCCATTGGACAAGACTTAACCAACTCAAAAACCTTTCTCTTGGCTCCTATAGCTAGCTACACTAACCAAGATTTTTCATGCTTGCTTCTTGGCAAATGCAAACTTTCCACCATTCTAGGATCTATATAACTATGACTAGCTCCTGAATCAATTAAAATAGTAATGGTTTGGTTGTTGATCATACCTTCCACTTCAATGATATGTGATTGATATTCTGCTTGCTTGTTGTCCAGGGCTGCGTAGATCCTTGGTACACTTCTGCCGATGTCCTCCACTATTTCTTCCTGTTGAATATTGTGGACAGCTCTCACTTTGTCATTTATGTGGGGGCAATCTCTGTACCTATGATTTCCTTTACAACCCCAACATTACATAGGTGGTTGTCTTGGCATTTGCCCACCTACTTCAACCTTCCTGGGCTCTCTAAAACCTGGCTTTCCTTGAGGGCTATTCTTGAAAAATGGTGGTTTGTTTTCCTTCTGCCTATGCTCCCTCTTAAACTTCTTCTTGTCTTCCCAAGATTTTTGGAAAGTAGGCTTTTCTTTTTGTTGATCATATAAGCATTTTGCTCTCCTTATAGTTTCTTCCATAGTTTTCGGGTCATCGTATTGGATCTTGTCACTAATGGAAGATGACAGCCCACTCAGATACCCTTGAATCTCAATTGCCTCGTCCTTGATGAAGGGGACATATTTCAACAACTCCAAGAATCTTATTTCATACTCATCAATGGACATACTTCCCAGCTTGAGTTTGAAGAACTCTTTCATTTTCTTGTCATAATACCTCTTAGTTATGTACTTCTTTTCAAAATGTCTCTTGAATTCCCTCCATGTAACATTCTTCTCTCTGATGTGTTTTACTTGCACAAGATGATCCCACCATATGGATGTGTTTCCTTTAAGTTGGTAAATGGAAATTCTTCCCTCTGCATGAGAATAACAGTTATGTAGTTGGAAATATTTCCTCACGCCCAAAATCCATGTCTCAACATCTTCATCTTTCTTGTGTTCTCCGTAAAAAATAGGAGGCTTGATTTTATTCATTTCACCCTTCAGTTCATCCACTTCCGATTTCCTATGCTTTATGGTAGGAGATGGACTTGAATTCTTGTGTGCTCTCTTATTGGAATGTTCCGGGGAGTGATGATAATGCCTGCTAATGCTTCTTGATCTTCCTTTCTTCTCAGGAGTCTCGCGACTCCCTGTTTTGCTTGAGACACTATCATTATCCAACTTCTTTTCAATTCTTTCCAGGCTTCACATCAACTTTATGTTGAATTCTCCCTGTTGTTCCCTGGCTTTTATGAGATTTTTGTTATCTTCTCTGTGAGTCTAGACATCTTTCTGCAACTTTTCAATGATTTTCATCATGTTTCCCTCCTTATCTATCTCTTCTCCATGCCCATTGGAGTTTGATCCTTCAACTCCCGAATGGACATCCATTCATTTAGCTTCATTCTCTGAACTGAAAGAATTCCATGCCTCCTCCATTTCGCTGCACCGTGGAACAATTCGGTTTGGTTCTAACAATCGTTAACTCTGCAAACACAATGTGCATTCAACCAAAATTTGTCAGGCCATCAGTCCTTAACAAACTCCACAGTATCCATAAACCAATCAAATTCAAAGAAAACTTTCAGATTTCATTCCGTGGTTCTCGATCAATCAAGAATCCTCACGGATATTTTCTTTCTGAGCTCTGCTCTGTTCTGCAATAAGTTTTGGGCACTGGCCCCTTTCTCTTAGCCCCCAACCCATGCGACCACGGGTTGTGGCCAAGCGCTAGGTCGATAGGTGCTTATTCAAGGCTTCAGGCCTCCGGCTTTGGAAGTTTTCAAATCACATCACAACAAATCTCTCGGAGTTCCGGATTGATGAACTCACGAAGTAGGGTGGATCAACATTCCACGACTATGCAACATCCCACGACTGACACTCACTATGGAACCTCATGCATCTGAGCTTCGGGACTTTGGAGCTTCGGAGCTTCGGGACTTCGGAGGATTTCACATCCGCACATCCCCAATACCCCGAACCGTTAATCTCTAAACACTTCCATGTCACCTTTGGTGACGTCATTATGTATCGTCACCTCGGCGTTATGAAACTTTTGAAAGTTCTTCCTTTCATTCCATTATGAACCATTCTTCCGGAGTTTCAAGTCTCCAGACTTCACAACTGGTGCCACGCATCCACTAGACCCATGGTTTCTATACTTGAACTAAGATACCAAATAGTCACATCACTCAAAGCCTTCCAAATTGTGGGGGCATGCATCTGCGGTTTGGAGTAACCCGTCTTTCATCCCACAACTCTTCTAACGCTGACACATAACCCCCTAGTAAAACATTAGTTTGGATTACAGGACCGCCTTGGGGAATTAACTTTCGTGCAACTTGGGTCCCTGCAATGCCTCTTGGCCATCAATCTTGGTGTATGGTGATCAACGTCAGTGTGGGCCCGCCGAAATTTAACTATGTTATGCAGCCTCAGGGACCACATAGTACAACTTTCGACATTCCAGGTGGGGGCACGTGGCAAGTATAAGAGAGGTCCACGTCACTTCTAGGTGATTTCATCATGACTCACTACTTCGGCTCTTCGGGGCTTCAGAACTTCAGGCTTCAGGAGTTCTCTCCTCAGCACACACTCATTCTCCCAAACGTCGAAATCCCGAACAACCAATCTACTGACACACATCTCTCTTGACGGACGGTCCGGATTAACTCCACACTTCGGAGCTTAAGGGGCTTTCACCCTTCACCACTGTGTTTGACCTTTTTAACTTGGGTTGATCCAACTGTCGATCTCTTCTCCCCAGATCTACGGTGTAGATCCACTTCGGGCCTCCAACCTATTCCGCTCTAAAACCCATAACTTCGCCGAAGCCACGAAGTCTAAAGGACTTGGAGGTTAACTCCCATGCTCCTTTTTCCTGATCCGACGGGTGTGGTTTTACATATTGCTAAACCCCCTGAGCTTCATAACACGACCAAGATAACCTCTTGGCACAATTTCTCTCTGAAACCTTGGTTCTAATGACCACTTATTCGGCCCATCAAGGCTCAATGCTTGAACCTTGGCTCTAATACCAATTTGTAACATCCTCGGCCATCGTCCCCTGCCAGGTAACGCTACCCAAACAAAATTAACCTTTTCTTACTGATCTGATACTGTTTATGTGACATTCTTGGCCTTAAACAACATGCCAAACCATGCCACCAAGTAACTTTGTGGAAATAATCACATATAAAACTTAACCAGAAGATAGAGATAACATCTGGTATTCACACTTATAAATATATATCTATTTAATGCAATTAAACAGACGTCAATACTCTACTCATACACATGTTCATGCAGAAGCAACATTTAACACATACATGCAACAAATATATATATATATATAT